>OVAP01001183.1:0-12510 GCA_900406295.1 Aurinia saxatilis | reverse complement strand
TAAACACATCATGGATTCTTGGAAAGGGTTTGGAACGATCGTTTTGATGATAGAACATTTGTTCCAACTCTTGCACGATCGTTATGGCTCTCTTGTTTAGGAATTGTTTTTTTCTTTGTTTGAGTTTGGGTTTTAAGCTACTTTGTTTGGACTTAGTTTTTTCTGGTTTGCCATTTGTGCCTTTTTGGGAGTTTTTAGTGTTGGAATATAACCGAGATAAAAGAGAAGAAAACTTTAAATTAGTTTGGAGTTTTTCAAATGGTACCTTTTTCACAATAACAAAAGTTAGAGCTATAACTTTTGACACCTCTATATAGTCGTTGAACGAATTATAGTTTCCTAATATGTGTGTATTACTATGAAATGATCACTATCTTAGTATTGGGTATTAATACTCGACAAGAAGAAGAAAAAACGATATTAGTTTTTCTTCGATTGACCAAGTTTAACATCCGAAGATGCAGTCTAGCTTTTTGCATCCAAGCTGACGTTTAGGATGTATAATACATTACTTCCTACAATGGGCTAGTGCCAAGTACCCCATTGGTCAATGCAGCTGCAATCATTAATTAAAAAATATTTTTGATATAGTTCGATTTGTTTTTGTTGTTTGATAATTTATTTCTCTTCTAGTTCTTTTTCTTATGTTTTGGATTTTTTTTAATTGAAGTATATATTAATTTTGAAAGATTCTTGCAAGATAATAAAGAATTAGCGCTAACAGAACCTATATATAACAGTTCAACATATGACCTTGAAGTATTAAAATATGTAATAAATCACAAAACTCATTTCTTAATTTGTATGTATAGGGCGACCCAAAAAATAGTTTATATATAGTTCCTCTATTTCATTTTAAATGAAGACTATTGCACACAGTTTAATAATACACTTAATTGTACATATTTTCAGAAGTAAAACATGTTTCTCATTAATTTCAAAACAAATCAACCAATTATAAAAAAAAATTACAGAATTTGAACAGTCAAAATCTACAACATTTTATTTAATTCTACATAGAAACTTTTAACAAATATTTAAAGGAAAACAAAATAACAATTCCTAATATATCGTATAAACCGAAATAAATTGTTTATCACCAAACCATCATAAGAAAAGACTCGATCTATGTGTCTAAACAGTGTGTCTGACGCATTTCTAACCATTTAGCCTTTCACCTGAATCGTTCCAAAAATGAGAGGTGAAGGTCATTGTAAGTCAAACTAATATCCTTAATTAAGACCAATCCAAAAAAGCTAACTAAAAAATTCATCTAAATCTTATTTATACCTGATACTGTTAAACAAAGAGAATGAATTTATTATCTGTAATCTATCAGAGCATAACATTTTTGCAGCTGGTTCTTGATTTATGTACGTCATTGTATCTGTGGATTAAATTTAACTCGATTAAACTTCTTATGTGAAAGATAGCGAGACTGCTTTTCATCAAAAAAAAAAAAAAAAATTGCTAGACATGCAATTTAAAACCACAAAGAAATTCGAAATATTGTATAGCAGCAAAAGAAGACTTGGAACCTCTAGTGTCGGCCAAAAATAATGTAGATCGTACTAACTTAAAAATAAAATAAAAAGTGTTGATAATTAATTTTGAGTTGACCAGAAAATAAAAATAATTTTGAAATGTTTTCTTTCACCTTTGAAAAGTGTTCACATCGTGCTGGACATATGTTAGCAGGAAGAAAGCTAAACACAAATTGTTATTTTTAAAAATCTTATCTAGTAAGATTTTCTATAAAACAAGTCTTGAAAAATTGATTGACTTCATAGATACACATGTATTATGGCTATTTAATCTGTTTACCAAAAATTTTTCGTCTCTTTATTTTACGTCATGAACTTTTTGATTTTATAATTTTAATATACAAATTTTATGTACTCTTCATATATATGATCAAATAAAATTAAACCGGTCCTAAACCAAATAATTAACAATTTAAAATCACGTTTAATAAACAATTAAATATTATAAAACAATTAAATGTTTATAAAAAATAAATTACATAATTAGTAAACCACGATTAAATTTCTCTAATTCAGAATTGTTAAACCAAACATAAACCAGCCTAAACCATAAACCACTTCTTCTCTTACTCGTCGACATGAATTAAAAAAGATTTGGGGGAAAACAAAAATTAAGGATCGTCAATTTGAGATTGAAAGAGGGGGACGATTATGACTGAGAGAGATTGAGAGAGAGGGACGATTCCGATTGAGAGAGATTGAGAGAGGTCACGAGACTTTGAGAGATTGAGAGATTGAACACCAATTCAACTGAGAGAGAGAGACAATTCTGGGTTAGGGAAATTTAATTGTGGTTTACCAATTCTGTAAATCATTTTTTATTACATTTTATTTCTTTTATAATATATAATTATTTACTAAACATGATTTTGAATCACTAATTATTCGGTTTATGATCGGTTAATCTTATTTGGTCATATATGAAGAGTACATAAAGTTTGTGTATTAAAATTATAGAATCAAAAAGTTCAAATGAAGAGACGAAAAGTTCATGGTAAAACATATTGAGGCGCAATAGTACATGTCTATCTACGAATTCAATTTCTTAAAAAATTGTTATATGTTAATTCTATTCATGTCTTTTTTCTTTTCCATAGACACAAGTATTATATTTTCTTTCTTCACTAAAGACATCATACATAAAAATTTGCAAGTCATTAGAGCCCAGAGACAATCATACTTCGGTAAACTAACATTCCTTGCGGAAGAGATCTCTTAACCAATTCGGTTCGCCATGGGAGACTTATGACAATAATCTAAAATTAGCCACCACACCCGAGCAAGATCCAATAACAGGACCAAGAAACCTCTCACAAAAAGGCCATTCCTTTGGTCTAGAGAGAGCTTTAATGATCTCTAATGATGTAGATGCAAATGTAACAGGGGAAACTTTCAAACTTTGCATAATCTTTCGTGCCTTTTTTTTCAGAACCAGCACAAAGATTGTGCCAGAGACGTTGACGGCGATTACAAAGTTTAACCCCGGAGATTAAAGATAGAGAGTAAAGACTACAAACATGCTTACTTAAGATCTAAACCCAACTAAAACTCAGTGCTTCCTAATGATAAACCTAACACCCGAAAAAGTAGCAAAATACATGGATTGCAAGTTTATGTTCAAAATTGTGCTTATATATGTACCCTGAATAATTTGTCTATCTCTGAATTCATGCGAATCACCCTTGATCTAACAATTCTTTTAATTGATTTTTACACTTTCTTTTTGCTTTTTTGTTTTATATTGCAAAATAATTGTTATATTGATATCTTAGTTAATCGTAGTGCAATCTTTGATCCTTGAAGATCGATCACCATACCATTACAATTTTTTTGTGCAGTTAGAGTAGAGTAGTTTATATGGGTTTAAAAAATTGGACATCAATACTTATTGAAAAGGTAATGAAGAGGAGTCCAAACTCATTTGATCAAATTATTGGTCAAAAGTGGGTTTCACTCTCCATTTAGATTTCTCGACTTTGGTTCAAACAGTCTCTTCCAAACTTGTCTTTCTGTATTTCTGAAGAACAACTATATTTAGACAAGATACACGTGCTTATATGTCAATATCTAATACTAGTACAATGTACCAATCGACTATTAATCGAGTCAAATCAACTTAAAATTGGTATGTAAGAAACATTTTTTTTTTTTCTACAAACAACTATTTTTCAATCACGTGGAAGGTGCCGATCTAGTCGCGAGCGGTTTCTTTTTTCTTCTTTTTCTATCCCTTTAATCTATTATTAGAAAATAGTCAAAAGTCAAAACCTTTTGAGAAGAAAATAAACTCATTTATAAAATGATTTTCTAATTTGATAAAAATAGCGTTTTCTACAGATCACCTACTTTTCGCTGCATTTCAATTTATTGACATGTTCAACAAAAATTTCCAAATCTTATATTTAGTATAAAAATCTAAAATAAATTCTTAATGAAGAAGAAAAGTTTGACTAAATTTTTTTTTAAAAAAGATAGCTTCGTATAATAGATTTAATTTATCCAAACCACGGATCGAACACGTCTAAGAGTTCCGTACCAATATAGCCCAAACTAGTTTACAAAAAAGAAATATATATATATATATATATATATATATATATATATATATAACCAAAATCAATAAAAAAGACAGGTATGGTGTTAGAAAATGAAAACGGCATACAGTTTTACCATGTGTTCGGAAAACAACAGCACATCTGTTACAGAATAAGACCAAAAGTAAACGTGTATATTATGCGGGCTGATAATTTTTGTAGTTAGAGTATGGACCCACGTCTCTTCTATAGTGTCAGGTGGCAAACACATGACGCATACTCTGACGCTTTTGAGCGAAACCAAAAAAGTCTCCACGAGAGACTTCATAAACAATGTAATAACAAAAATTAAATTAAAAAATAGTATACACAATTACACATACATTCGTATACATAATACAATAATTAAGAGTGAAAAATAATAAATGAATGAGATATTTGAGTCGACGTCAAAACCCTTTTTTGTAGGCGAAGCATCAGGACCGGTAAGAGACTTCTAGCCACATAATTAAATCTTTTCTCTGCTCTTTCATCTTCTTGATCTTCTCCTATATATGGAGAAGCAGTAATAGGGTACTACCGTACTGTACCTTTTCTCTTATCTTGCAAGTTACCTAGCAACCTTCTTTTCTTTGTGTTCTTCTCCCCCTAGGGTTTCGGGGAATCGGATCAATAACAGATCAAAGATAACCGTACGTTTAATAATCAGTATTACATAGACTTAGATGTTCCGGTTTCCGGTGAGTCTAGGAGGTTCACGTGACGAAGAGCGTCACGATCAGATCACACCGTTGGATCATGAGCATCGTGTGATGGTTGATGAAGTTGACTTCTTCTCGGACAAGAGAAGTAGTAGGGTTTCATGTGATATCAACCAAGAAGAGAATCACGACGAAGCTGATAAGGTTCATGTCAAAATGGAGAATTCAAGAGTTGAAGATAATGATCGTTCCGGAGATGTAAATGTAAGTATATATATGAGATCTTTTCATTTTGTATTAATATCTCTTTTATTTTCCTAAACTTTTTTGTTGAAATTTTGTTTTCTTGGGTTGGTGAGATGTGATAGAGTTGGTATTACAGTTTACGTATACAGATCCAATGAATCTTTGGTGAATTAATATGGTGTGAATATATATGTAGATCGGGCTGAATCTTTTGACAGCGAATACGGGAAGCGATGAATCAACGGTTGATGATGGACTATCAATGGATATGGAAGATAAACGTGCAAAGTTTGAGGTACATATCAATTATGCATAAAGTTGATCACATCTTTTTTGTTTCCATTTTAATATATAGCTATTTAATTTAATACAAGAACAAAAATAATTCCATCTTATTACATATGTATCTTCTTCATCTAACTCCACAGAATTAGTCGTCTTGATTATTATTACTATATTTCTTGAAGTTTAATGAAAATTTAGAAGTTAAAACGAAGCTATTTTGTATTGGTCCAAAGAGTATAAGTTTATAATGTATACATAGTCTTCTGGAGAGTATATTTCATTTTGTATTGGTCCAAAGAGTATAATTTAAACGAAGCTATTTTGTATTGGTCCAAAGAGTATATACCATTTTCTAATATATATATCGTTTTTGTTGTGATAAATAAATTGAAGAACGCACAGCTACAAGAGGAGGTGAAGAAGATGAAAATGGAGAATCAAAGGCTAAGAGAAATGTTGAGCCAAGCTACCAACAACTTCAACTCTTTACAAATGCAACTTGTCGCCGTCATGAGGCAGCAAGAACAACGTATCTCCTCCCAAGATCATCTCCTGGTAATTTCACATTACCTTTTAACTAAAGTTTCGTTGAATAAGTTAGCTCTTCGGCACACTAATTTGGGAAAATAAAGCACATGTTTGTATAGTTGGTGTGTCGCTTTTTCTTAGTCAATGGTGTATTAAATCATTCTCACCAACTCTTGTAATTGGTCTTTGTTTGAGTTAGGCTGCGGATGGCATAGCGGAAGGAAGGAAACGGCAGGAAGTGCAATCGATGGTGCCAAGGCAGTTCATGGACCTCGGTCCGTCCTCTGGTACGGCTGAGCATGATACTGAAGTGTCATCTGAAGAGAGGACGATGGTGCGTTCTGGATCTCCTCCTTCGCTTCTAGTGAGTTCCAATCCTCGAGAAGGTGGAAAAAGGTTGCTTGGTAGAGAAGAAAGCCCCGAATCCGAGTCTACCGCTTGGGGAAATCCTAGCAAAGTCCCTAAACATAACCCATCATCTAGCAACAACAATGGCAGTGGAAACGGAAACGTTATTGATCAGTCGGCTGCAGAAGCCACAATGCGAAAAGCCCGTGTCTCAGTTCGCGCCCGATCAGAAGCTGCTATGGTAACCCTACCTCCCTCTAATTGTAGCTAGGCTAAAGCTTATTCAAACATATAGCTTGATGATCATGTAATCATGCTGTTATATAGATAAGCGATGGATGTCAATGGAGAAAGTACGGACAAAAAATGGCTAAAGGAAACCCGTGTCCACGAGCTTATTACCGATGCACGATGGCCGGTGGATGTCCTGTTCGCAAGCAAGTACGTTTACATTTACATTTCAAGCCGACAATAAACATAACATCTACTATATTAATATCGTTTAAAACTATCTAAACATTAATCAATGATGTCTTAACAGGTGCAACGTTGCGCAGAAGACAGATCTATCCTCATAACAACATACGAAGGAAACCACAACCATCCACTCCCACCAGCCGCAATGGCCATGGCCTCAACAACAACCGCAGCCGCAAGCATGCTTCTCTCAGGCTCAATGTCGAGCCAAGACGGTCTAATGAACCCAACAAACCTCCTAGCTCGAGCCATCTTGCCTTGCTCCTCAAGTATGGCTACTATTTCAGCCTCCGCACCCTTCCCAACAATTACACTCGACCTTACCAATCCATCCAACGGTAACAACCCAAATATGACCACTAATAACCCGTTGATGCAGTTCGCCCAACGACCTGGTTTCAACCCGGCAGTTTTGCCACAAGCTTTGTATTATAACCAACAACAGTCCAAGTTCTCCGGTTTACAGTTACCTGCTCAGCCGCTACAGATGGCAGCCACTTCCACAATGGCGGAGAGCGTTAGTGCCGCAAGTGCAGCCATTGCTTCGGATCCAAACTTTGCAGCCGCTCTAGCCGCAGCGATTACGTCCATTATCAATGGGTCAGGTCATCAGAATAATAACAACAATAATAATAATGTGGCTACGAGCAACGGTGACAATAGGCAATAAAAAGTTTTCATCTGATGATGGATTTTATTATTTTGGCTCTTTGTTTTGAGTTTTTGCTGTGTAATTACATCCTTTTGGTTTTGGTTTTGTCCGCGAACAAAAAACGATCATGAGAACATGTTTTTTTTCCTTCTGTTCTTCATGTAAGATCAATGATTTTGTTCGGGAGTTAAATTTATTTTAAATACACTAGGATGCAAACCTAGCGCAGAAAGATGAAAATTTGTACCTACTACTTTCCCAAAGAACAACAATTTTACCATGAACTCTGAATTACGAAAAATCATAACATGTAGAGAAAATCATAATAATAAGATTTCAAACTGTATAGGTCTTTGTGAATGCTGGAATTTCACTATAACAATTTTGTAATTAATAGGGGTTGCTTAATAGGAGTTTGTAGGTATATTTACTTTGCAAAACAAATTTTCTCAAATTGTAAAGTTAGGTCTTAGTGGATGTTGAAATTCAGAATCAAAGATTTGTAATTAATAGGGACATTTACAAGACTGTTAAAACCAAGTTCATGTATAAAGTTTTTTTTTTTTTTTTTTGTGACCAAATTTTATTATCGAAATGGGTTTACGTACAAAGGCCCAGGCCCAGAAACACAATACGTAGAGATTTAGTTCTGGTAGTTTAGCAAGAGCCACGGATTAGTATGAATTCTATTCATAGGATTCATATCACAATCATAACTAAATACGGACATTTTTAAACATACATAAATAAATAAAACCAATGTCAAATGGCTGCAATAATAAGACCCTTGCCAAACTAATCAATCCATAGGAAATTATCAAAACGGTTATGAAAGAATACGAGAGGTGTCTCTATTCCATTAAGTAGACAAGATTTATATAGGATACCCCTCTAATGGTTTAGGTTTATCCCTCTAATGGGCTTAGACTAATGAGCCTATAATGAGCATCTATTAATTGGTTCATAACATTCCCCTTATATGACCATTATTACAAAACACTAATCCGTAATGCGCGTAAAATACTGCATTATTAAAACTTTACGAGTAAAACCTAATAGTAAAAACCATGGTTAAGGAAAAAGAGTGCATCATGCATTTACTCCTCCTAATGAGTACATAACTTGAGATATCTAAGACGACGTATTCCAATAAGGTGCACCAATCTCTTGAAAGTAGCAGTAGGAAGCGCCTTGGTGAACAAATCCGCCAAGTTATCACTTGAACAAACTTGTAGAACACATACGTCGCCTTGCTTATGTAAATTATGTGTAGAAGAATCTGGGTAAGATGTGCTTTGTTCTATCACCTTTGATGTACCCTTCCATGAGTTGTGCGATGCAAGCTGCATTATCCTCATACATAATTGTCGGAGCTTCTTTCCCTGTAGATATACTGAATCCTCTCGTATGTGTTGAATCACAGACCGTAACCATACACAGTCACGTCTAGCTTCATGTATTGCTAAATTCTATGCATGATTAGAAGAAGTTGCAGCAGTTGTTTGCTTCATAGAACGCCAAGAGATAGATGTGCCACTACATGTGAACACATATCCTGTTTATGATCAAGCATTATGGAGATCGGATAAATAACCTGCATATGCAAAATCGGAAAAACAAACCCATATCTCTTGTACCGTAGATAACGAAGTAGATGGTTAATCCCATTCTAACGTCTTCGAGTTGGGCATGAGCTAAACCTTGCTGATAAATTCATCGAAAATGATATATAAGGTCTTGTATGGCTAGCAAGGTACATCAATGCTCCTATGACACTTAAATATGGCACTTCAGGACCAAGGATTTCTTCATCATTTTCTTTAGGGAGCAAATGATCTTTATCCACATCGAGAGATCTTACAACCATTGGACTACTTAAAGGATGCACTTGGTCCAAAAAAATTCTCTTAAAAGTATTTTTTCAGTGTATGTCGTTTGATGTACTAAGATTCCATCTTTTGTCTTCCCAAGATCTTTCATCTTGAACTCTCTCTTCAAGTATACTACAGTTTGTGAAATCTCTTCAGGAGTTTTGATGATATTTAAATCATCAATATATACTGCAATTATGACAAATCCTTGTCCATATTTCTTTATGAAAATACAGGGACTGATGGGGTCGTTTTTATAGCCTTCTTTCAACAAATATTCACAAAGGCGATTATACTACATAGCCCTGATTGTTTCAATCCATACAAAGATCGATTTAACTTTATCCAGTATTGTTTGTTTGGATTTTCATCTGGTACTTTTAAATCCTTCTGGGACTTTCATATAAATATCAGTATCCAGTGGTCCATATAAGTACGCTGTAACTATATCCATTAAGCGTAAATCAAGTCCTTCTCTTATTGCCAGACATATAAGGTATCTGAAAGTGGTAACATCCACCACATGTAAGTAAGTTTCCTCATAATCAATCCCAGGTCTCTGTGAGAAACCTTGTGCGACTAAGCGTGCTTTGTATCTCACAATCTCACCATTTTCTTTCCACTTTTGCACAAACATCCATTTATGAACTACTGGTTTTACACCTTCATGTATACGAACTACTGGTCCAAATACTCTACTCTTTGTGAGAGAGTTTAATTTTGCCGTCTATTGCTTATTTCCATTTTAGCCAATTATCTCGTAGTGTACACTCTTGAATAGACTTTGGTTCATGATCCTCTTTGTCATTCATTATATCAACTGCTATACTGTATGCAAATATATCATCGACATCGATTTGATTGCGGTTCCATCTTCTTCCAGACATGACATAATTTGTCGAAATCTCTTCATTATCAGGTACCTGAATTTCATCTATTTTCAGGTCTATAGTCTCTTCTGGGGATCCTTCAATAACATTCTTTACCTCGTCCATTTCTGCTCCCTTTCTCTTCCGAGGATTTTTATCTTTGGAACCAATAGGTCTACCACGGTCCATGCGTGCCTTAGACTCATTCGCAGTCTGATATCGTCCTTCTGGGATATTAATTCGAATTGGAGCATTCACAGCTGGTATATGTGACTTAGTCACTCTAGTATGGTCAACAAATGAATCTGACAATTGATTTGCTAATCTTTGTAAATGAATTATCTTTTGGACTTTTATCTCACATTGTTTAGTACGAGGACCAAGATAATTCAAGGATAGCTCATTCCAAGTACTTGCTTTCTCCAACTGTTTATTTTCTCCCCCTAATGTTGGATACACATACTCGTTAAAATGGCAATCTGTAAATCGAGCTCTAAATAAATCCCCCGTGGAAGGCTCAAGATACTTAATTATTGAGGGTGATTCATATCCAACATATATTCCCAACCTCCTTTGAGGTCCCATCTTAGTTCGTTGTGGTGGAGAAATTGGAACATATACTGCACATCCAAAAAAATTTAAGATGGGAAATATTTGGTTTCTGGCCCAAAATTAATTGTGATGGTGAGAACTTATGATTACTCGTTGGCCTAATGCGAACTAATTCCGCGGCACGTAATATAGCATGTCCCCAAGCAGATATTGGAAGTTAAGATTTCATAAGAAATGGTCTAGCAATCTACTAAAGACATTTGATTCTGATTCGGCTAAACCATTTTGAGTATGAACATGAGCTACAGGATGTTCAAAATTAATTCCAATAGACATGCAATAATCATTAAATGCTTGAGACGTGAATTCACCAGCATTATCAAGATGAGTCGTCTTTAAAGGGAAATCTGAAAAATGTGCTCTTAATCTAATTAACCGAGCAAGCAGCCTCGCAAACGCCAGGTTGCGAGATGATAACAAACATACATGTGACCATCGAGTTTAGGAATCAATTAGAACCATAAAGTATCTAAAAGTGCCACACGGTGGGTGAATTGGTCCACAAATATCTCCTTGTATGCATTCCAGAAAACTGATGGTTTCATTAGTTACCTTCACTGGTGAATGCCGTATAATCAGTTTCCCTTTTTTAACAAGTTGCACATGAGAAATCATTTGGGAGAATCTTCTGGCTCTTTAATGAGTGTCCACATGAATTATCGATTATTTTTCGCATCATTACAGAACCTGGATGGCCTAACCGGTCATGTCATACATTAAAATTCACAGTAAACTTCTGATTTACTTGAACATTTGTCTCTATTGTACTTATCTTAGTATAATACAATCCAGAGGAGAATGCACGTAACCTCTCCAAAATATTTTTATTGCCTTGGCAAATATTTGTTATTTGAAGGTATTCCACTCCTCCTTCACATGTGGTCTCAATATGATATCCATTTGTGCGAATATCCTTTAAACTCAATAAATTTCGTTGAGACCGAGGAGAGTATAATGCATCCATGATTTCAAATTTCGTTCCCATAGGCAATAATATACTTGATCTTCCAGAGCCGCACTAACAACTCTAAGTTGACCNATCTTCCAGAGCCGCACTAACAACTCTAAGTTGACCGTGTAAATAGACTTATACTATATATATATATATATAGTGACTAATACTGAAACCTCCTGAACTTTTTTATATATTTTGTTTTATGCCACGAACTATTGTTCTTTTTTTATGTTAATAATGAGAAGATAACACTTTTATTATCAATGATTCAAATATAAAACAATAATTCGTGGCGTAAAACAAGTATTTGGTCATTATTTGACTCATTTAGTTTGTTTTGAACTTGAAAATTGTGGTAGAGACATTCAATAAGTTTTTATAGTAGGGCTAAGGTAAAAATTTAAAGCTATTACTGATTGTGGTTTGTTTCTTGCTAGATGGATATTTGAGAAGATAACACTTTTATTATTATTGAGAAGCTAACACTTTTATTATCAGTGATTCAAATATAAAATAATAATTGGTTGCGTAAAACAAGTAGTTAGTCATTATTTTAGTCATTTAGTTTGATTTGAATTTGAAAATTGTGGTGGAGACATTCAATAACTTTTTTTAGTAGGGCTAAGGTAAAAATTTAAAGCTATCAATGATTGTCGTTTGTTTCTTGCTAGATGGATATGTTGAATAGTCTACATTTAAAGTAAAAGGCTAATGTGAAAAGAGTAGATAGAAAGCTTTGTCATATTACACACTTAACGTAGAAGCAAGAAGATGAAGAGATTACACCTTCTTCTGCGCGTATTTCATAGAGAAGAAAACAAAAACCGTAATATTGGCAGAGTGATAGGACTTAGAGGTGTAAAGCTCTTTTTATTGAATCCAAAACCA
>OVAP01001182.1:5477-17250 GCA_900406295.1 Aurinia saxatilis | reverse complement strand
TCTCTCTCTCTCTCTCTCTCTCTCTCTCTCTCTCTCTCTCTCTCTCTTTTTCTATTGCTTTCTTTTACGTGAGACAACGGATGCATAGAAGGAGAAGATAACTAGGGTTCTTTTCTTTGGTGAGGTTTGGATTTTGAATGGGCATTGGACTTTTCTTTTGTTTTATCCAATGGGCCTCGTAAATTCAAGTCACGGGCTGTGATACATACTTCCTTAGGTTTCAACATCTTTTAGCTGCATCTTCATGTTACATCTGGATGATGAAATGGACAACGCCAACTACTCATAATGCGGAAACCAAACATTCTAATTTTGAAAGTATTGACCTTTTAATAGGATAAACATCTTGCTGGAGTAGATCAGTTGGTTAGAGCGTGTGGCTGTTAGCGATTTTATGCTTTCAATTTTTGAATCTAATCCAAAATTAACAAAGAGCTAAACCCTGTAAAAAGATAATTTTAAGGGTTTGAAAAATATCTTATTGTGCCACAAACAAGATTATGTCAATTTGAAGGAAAATGGTATTTTACGGTTTTGGCAACAAAAAAATTATTTTGAGATTTTCGTTTGAAAATAATGTTTTGGGTTGAAAGAAAAACAATTTTGTTTTTGTCTGGGAAAATGATATTTTACGTTTTGGCAGAAAAAATAATTTCTCGATTTTGGCAAAAGCTGCTATTTCTTAGTTTTGGCAGTAAATTCTTTATTTATTTTGATAAAATCATATAATTTATATAAAATATTAATCATTTCAATTATAATGGTGAATGAAGATATTTTATTTTCTTTTTATAGGTTTGGACGCTCAATTGCATTTGAAATCTAATTTAAAATACATATAAAAGACCTAGTTACTTTTCAGTCAAGTTATTTCGTACCTTGATCAAAGCACTTTTCATTGATGACGAATGACATAGGTCTTTCATGCGACAAAGCTCCTAGGCCTTATTCTACAGATCAAAGAGTGAGTGAATTCTCCCGTAATCCATCAAAATATGATTTAGTACAGAGACCGGCCGACCCAGAAGTCCTCCAAGGACTCACTCCTTTCACCGTCCCAAGGGGCATTAAATTAAAGACATGGAGATCTTGGAACCAAGGTTATATGGAAGGAATAAGACCTTGAAACAAGACCCCCGAAAAGGGTCTTTATGGGACCTTTGTCAAGGTGGTTCGCTATGGGCTTTAGATTCAACGAGTCGCTTTCAAATAAATAGTCTCATCACATCTAAGGTGCAAAGATTGACCTCGATGCATGTAAAATTTTGAATGCCTCATGACCTATGGTTCGGTCGTGGAAAACCACCAAAGGGTGGTTGGTTGAGATCTTAAGGAAGAAATACCGACCCAAAGATCTGGCATGTGTCCTTGAGGCTTGAGTCCTCTTCTGCCACATGTCGCAGGGCAGCAAACCTATAAAAAGGGACCATATCCGAGAAAGTACTTCTGTTAGCACTGAGTGTCTTTTTTCTACTAGGCTGAAATACAATTGATTTCTCACCCATAGCGTACGGCTATCGCGTATAAAGGAAGTAGGCAACTCTGAGTAATGACATTATATATATATCGCCTAGCACTGAGTGTCTTTTAACTGTGTATCAGTTATTTCATCTAGACGCATTTCCTTAACTTATCATAAGCAAACAAAAAATTTGAAGTGCATTTACATGTAATATCTGGATGATAAAGAGAACAATCCCAACTATCCATAATGCGGAAACAAAAAAATTTGTTTTTGAAAATATTGCCTTTTAGTATGATGAGTTGACCGTTTAGTATAATGAACAGCTAGCTGGAGTAGCTCAGTTGGTTAGAGCGTGTGGCTGTTAACCACAAGGTCAGAGGTTCGACCCCTCTCTCTAGCGATTTCATGCTTTCAATTTTTGCATCTAATCCAAACATAGCGAAGAATTAAACACAGTAAGATCCTTTTTACGGGTTTGGAAAAGATCTTATTATGCAGGAACAAGATTCTATGAAATTAACACAAAATTGTATTTTGTGGGGGAAATGGTATATTACGGTTTTGGCGAAAGAGATTATTTATGAGATTTGAGTATGAAAATTCTGTTTTTGTTTGACTGAAAGAACCCTCTCTTTAGGGATTTCATGTGTTCAGTTTTAGCATCTAATCCAAACATAACGAAGAGTTAAACCCAGTAAGATCCTTTTATGGATTTGGAAAAGATCTTATTGTGCAGGAACAAGATTCTATGAATTTAACATTAAATTGTATTTTGTGGGGGAAATGGTATATTACGGTTTTGGGAAAGATGTTATTGTGCAGAACAAGATTCTGTGAAGTTGACATAAAATGGTATTTAACGGTTTTGGAAAAAAAAATATTATTTTTAAAATTTTAGCGTGAAAATTATGTTTTGGTTTGTCAGATTTTTTTTTTTTTGGTGAGAAATGAGATTTTATAGTTTTGGCAGAAGAAAATAATTTTGCGATTTTGGTAAAAACCCTGTTATTTCTTAATTTTGGCAGTAAATTTGTAATATATTTTGATAAAGATATATAATTGATATAAATATAGATAATTTAAATTATAATTGTAGATAAAGATATTCTTTCCTTTTGAAAGTTTTTTTCTTTGTCATCATTGGGTCACAACTGGCCGACCTATTAGCTTAATTAGTACATGTTGTAGGCAGTCAGACTCGATCCTAGGTGTCATGATGCCTAGTCTCGGTGGTCTTACAACCTACCACTAAACTAAGATCATTTCACTCTTTCCTTTTGATAGTTTTGGACATAAAGTTACATTTGAAATCTAATTTAAAAAGCATCTAAAAGACGTAGTTGTTCTGGTTACATTTCATTGTGTTTCAGTTTATGCATTTAGACGCACATTATAAGAAAACAAACGAATTGTGACTAAAATTTGCGACCACAATAATAATTGCAAAAAAAAGCGACTAAATTGTGACGATATTACAATCCCGAAAAGTGTAGTCGCAAAGTAGTTGGTATTATCAGACTATAATATGCAGTTGGAATGTGGTCGCAAATTTGCAACGAAGAAGTGACGCCATTATCATGAAAAAATGTTGTGGGAATGTAGTCGCAATATTTGCGACTATATTGCAACGATTCTCGTAGTGGCAAAGCGGTAGTCGCAAAAGAGTCGTAACTTTGCAACTGATTTGCGATATATATTACAATCGTAATTTTATAGTAAATTAGTGGGTTAGAATGTAACTGATTTGTAACTACTATATGGAGTCACAAGTTGGTGACATTTTTTAGGTGAGACACTTTTGACTTTGGGTGGGTTGAACGCAACAGCAAAGTAAGATATTAGGGTATTAAACTAATTTTCGCTTGTCTTTTAATTTGTGTGAGAATTATTTAAACTAATAAAATTATGTATTTTAAAAACATAAATGCATTGTATATATTTAAAAGAAATTTCATGAAATAAATTATTATAATAATGCGTGTATATACAATATATATATATATATATATATATATATATATATATTGCAGCATAAATATTTTACGATAATGTTTTCTAAGACATAAATTTCCAACCAAATTGTGACTACAACAACATATTTACCAGATTTTTTCCCGAGGCATGAATTTTCAACCAACTTGCGTCGACAACAACATATATACCATAATTTTTCCTAAGGCATAAATTTCCAACCAAACCGCGACTATAAGAAGTGATTTACCAAAATGTTTCCTAAGACATATTTTTGCAACTACAAAACAACTACCTTCGAAAATTAGGGGTTATTTTGTGACTATTTTGCCACTAATTTTGTTCCATATTCGCTTTGTAGTCACAATATTTGCCACTACAAAGCAACTACTCGAGAAAATTGAAACTATATTACCACTAAAAACCCACTGATTCTTCAAATTTATAATTGTTTAAAATTTAGGGGTTATTTACGGGTTACTTTGGGACTACTTTTCCACTAATTTTTCTCCGTAGTTGCTTTGTAGTCACGATATTTGCAACTACAAAACGACTAAATCTCAACAATACAACTATATTGCCACTAATAATCCACTGATTCTTTATATTTAAATTTTCTTATAATAAATTTACAACTACAAAACAACTCTCTTCAACATTTAGGGGTTATTTAGGGTTTATTGTGACAAAAAAAGTGACTGTTTTATTGTACAATTGTTGTGTAGTCATTATATTTGCAACTACAAAGCGACTAAATTTCAAAAATATAATTATATTGCCACTAATAACCCACTAATTCTTCATATTTTAACTTTTATAATTTCATTTAAACATTTGTGACCTTATGAAATACTTTACATTGGAGAAGAGTACGATATGTTGTCAATTGTAAAACAACTTTCTAAATTTATATGAATATTTTTTTTCTAAAACTATTTACATGAAGAGCATCATTATGATCATTGAGTAAACATATATACATTTCTATGATATTATTCCAATTTTCTTAAAAAGGTTGAAAAACAAAAAAACAAGAGGAGCTACCAATACTATATAATTGTGATTATTAGGATTAAATCTAATGTGTGAAGCATACATAATAGAAAAAAATGGATAATGAATATGCAAGACATTTAGGGGTTATTGCAACATCATTATGACTAGTGACTAATTTAAATATTAGTCATTTTATGATCACAATATTACTAACTATTTTACAACTACAAATAAAATAGATATTTTTGGACATTTATAGGTTATCCAATTAAACAATGGGTGACATGTCAATTTTGAAGAAGTAATCTCGTCCGTTCGTATCTTGAAGAACCAATCTCGACCATTAATCCCTTCCACCTCTCATCCTCCTTTGTTTTTTTTTTTGACAACATCTCATCCTCCTTTGTTATTTTCCTTTTACGACAAAAGAAAAAAAAAGGGATATTACTTTGGCGATCTACAGAGGAAGAACGCCGTCACGCCTCTCTTTCGACAAAAAGCTTCAGCCACTGTCGTCTCTTCTTCTCCTACGGTTTTTGCACCCAAGTCTTCTCTTTCATCTCTTTCCTAGTCATTCCGCATCGGCTTCTCTCAAGTCCGGATTTGCTCAACGCTCTTCCTTTGGCTCCAGTTCTCGTCGGAGCTTCGCTGTCACGGCTCAAGTCTCCACTTCCTCTGTGGTTTTGATTTTGTGATTAGGGCGTGGAGGTACTATTTCAGGATGTCACTGGGTTTTCTCGTGGCAGCGACGGTGAAAGGAATCAAGGTTCGTCTTAAGAACTGTCATGGCGCCGCAAGGACATCCAAGTTAAAGTTTATAACTTTTTCTCTCTGAATTGAATTCTTGTGAAATGTTTTGAAGTAGGGTTTGTGAATATAACTAGGCTTAAGTCATGTATCCACCGACGTGATTTAGAGGGTGTTTGATATGTTCACAAGTCTTTTGGGAAAGTTTATTGTGTGCTCATCATTACAGATACTTTAATGCTTAGATGCTTGAATCTGCTCCATTTGGACTCCACATTTTTAATATAGATATGCTTAGTGTAGCTATGTCTTGACTTAAGGATGAATTAGATTCCAGATCATGTGTCATGTATCTACCTACACATTTTAGAGGGTGTGTTGATACAAAACAATTCTGGTAGAGATAAATGTGTTCATCGTTACAGATACTCTAATGCTTAGACGCTTGCATAGTAGTTTAGCTAGTTTAAGAGATGTAGGCGAAATAGATGAAACAGTTTTTTGTGTTCTCTTTGCTGGTACCATTGTGTGTACTCTGATTCTTTTTATTAATGGAAAAAGAGTTGTTTGTATTCTTGAGATTGCTTTAGTGATTATTTTAGGATTGCTATGTTTCAGGTTTACTTTATAAATCATAGGTACGATGGGTCACAGTTATGGCAACTTCAGGGGAGGCAATGTGTTTTTCAAGCAACTGTTGAATCTCTTCAAGATAGATTCAACAGTTGCTTGAAAAACACATTGCCTCCCGATGAACACCCTGAAGTTGCCATAAGTGTGACCTGAATTGTAATGTTTATTATATTTAGTTTGATTATGTTTATTCATGTATCAAATGTATACATATGAGGTTTTGGTTTTGTAGGTGACTGGAAAGTCTTTAAAAGACTCAAGAGATAGAGCCACGGCCAAGACTCTTCGGTTTTGTGGTTTTTTTTTTTTGTTTTTTTTTTTGTATTATTTATTTTTATATTTTGTATTTTTTTTATATATACAATAATGTATGTATTTTTTTTATATATACAATAATGTATGTATTTTATATCAGTAGTTTGTTTAATAATATATCATCTTTTTAATATGTCATTTATCAAATTATAAAAAAAAATTACAATACAAAAATATTTATTATTTCAATATTGTTACAGTTGCAAAAAATGCGACCACATTACCACTACAAATATATCCAAAAAACGATATAATCACTACTAGTCGCAATGTTGTTGCAAAATTCACACTACTTTGGAACTAGAAATAATTCAAGAATATCACATCAGTCACAATTATGTGACCAAAATGCGACTACAATTTTCCAAACAAATTTGGATGTTAATGTAGTCGCAAAATAATTTGCAACTACATACACACTAAATATTTTACAACCACATTGCAACTACATTCCGACAATTATACATTTGGGACCTGAATTGTTTAGTTGTAAAGTATTCACAATATTTGCGACCACAATTTGTCTGAATTTTGCGACTACTTTGCGACCACCCAAATTTACAACGAGATGATTTGCGATTACGCATTTTAGTTGCAAAATAGTTACAAATACCCCTATTTGCAACTGTTTTGTAACCAATCTTGTAGTTGCAATTCGCCTGTTTTCTTGTAGTGGAACTTTCTTAACTTATCACATACAAATAATATTTTGTAGCTGCATCATTTTTCGGAATTATATTGTAACTTGTATAAGTACCGAACGTATGTGTTTCCCTCACTCCTCAAGTTTACAAAGTCTCTTTTAGTTCAAGTTCAGTTTAACAAAACCGACAATAATAAAAAGGCTAAAAAGGCATAAAAACAAAGAAACAAAAAAAAAAAAAAAAAAAAAAAAAAAAAAAAAAAAAAAAAAAAAAAGACAAAGGAAAGTGTCCCAACTTTATTAGGGTGTAAACGAATATTTAATATATTTTTTCCGAGAAATTTGCAAAATTATCACCTTTTACCATCAAAATTAAACAGTTAACAAATTATTATTTATTAAAAATCAAATCAAAATAAAAGACTATAAAACCCATTCTTTTTTTTACACTATAGCATAATATTTTACATTATTTTATTATGTCAGATTTATTTATTTTATTTTCTTTAAACCATTATTTCCCTATCTCTTCTTTCCCTTTCTTCTTCCCTCTTTCATTCTTAATTTCTTCTTTTTGTTTTTCCATCTAATTTACTAAACGAAAAACTGTTTATCATTGTCCAATTTATATTTTTTGTCACTACACAATTGAAAACCCTAATTTTGGTCTTTGTTACTGATCAATTTCATTTTTGTCTTGTTGATTAACTTAATGGAAAGAAGTTTTTTTATGTGTTTTTTGTTTGTGTTTTTGTCAATTATCTTTTCTTTGTGTTATGGGTCTCTTATAGTTTAATGTATATAATAACTTGATGAAGAGATCTATACCTAAGAGTTTTATAGAAATTTGATTATAATTCGTTTTTGGGAATTGCGCTTTGTGGGAAGCCTCTTGAAATCTGTTCTGATGAAGGAATTGTGTCTATTCAGCCGTTTTCTGGTTCTCTTATAGTTATATGCTTTGTTTTGTGTGTGAGGATTTTGACTAGTTGCATGTTTTGTCTAGTTGTATGTTTGAGGATGAAGTTACTTTAGATATGTTTGAGAATGTAGTTATGTATTTATTTTTGTTTTTTTTTCCTGTTTTAATGTAGTGTTCGATAGAATTTTTTTTTAGGAATATCATTTAACTAGTTCTCTGATTTTGACTAGTTGACTGTTTTTAGTATATAGTTTACTTTAGCTAGTTACCTGTTTTATTAGATAGACGTCTAATACATTTGTTGCTTGTGTATTTTGTTCTACAACTTTTCCACTAGGAATATCATTCAACTAGTTCTCTGGTTTTGACTAGTTGACTGTTTTTGAGCATGTAGTTTGCTTTAGTTAGTTTCCTGTTTTCTTAGATAGACGTCTGATACATTTGTTGCTTGTGTGTTATGTTCTACAGCTTACTAGGAATATCATTCAACTAGTTCCCTGATTTTTGACTAGTTGAATGTTTTTGAGTATATAGTTTGCTTTAGCTAGTTACATGTTTTATTAGATAGACGTCTAATACATTTGTTTCTTGTGTGTTATGTTTTACAACTTGTCTACTAGGAGTATCATTCAACTAGTTCTCTAATTTTGACTAGTTGCCTGTTTGAGTATATAGTTTGCTTTAACTAGTTACTTGTTTCATTAGATAGACGTCTAATGCATGTATTACTTGTGAGTTATATTCTACACCTTTTCCACTAGGAATATCATTCAACTAGTTCTCTGATTTTGACTAGTTGACTGTTTTGAGTATATAGTTTGCTTTAGCTAGTGACATGTTTTATTATATAGACGTCTAATATATTTGTTGCTTATGTGTTATGTTCTACAACTTATCCACTAGGAATATCATTCAACTAGTTCTCTAATTTTGACTAGTTGACTGTTTTGAGTGTATGATCTTCTTTAGCTAGTTACATGTTACATTAGATAGAGGTTTATATTACCATATATGCATGTCTCTCGGTGTAAGATACTATTCATCATGCATGGCATCTATTTATGAACATAGTTATTTGTTCGTTTTTATAGATAGACAACTATTTACATTTCAATACAAATTGATAGTCAACCTTTTTCCTGTGCCAGTTGCGATTCAGGACTTAGCGCTATTACTTCCGTGATGTTTATGAAGTTGGACGCTAACTTGACGATTACCATGAACTACAAGATGTCAGAGCAACTTGTGTGTGAGACTTCATATAATTAAGTATGCACATGATATAATTAGGGTAGTTGTTTCCGCCTTCTTTTGAAAATTATTTACCAAATTTCTTATGTTTTAAGATTACTGTTTAATATTATGTTTTAAGACTGTTTATGTTTTAAGACTATTTATGATTGTGTATAACTACTCGTATCTATTTGAAACATAAGAAGTTTGATAAAGAAACTCGTATCTATTTCACACATTGGAATTTCATGTGTTACAATGTGGAGCGAGCTATTCTAAAATGAAACTTTCTATTAATGGTGTAGATTGCCATCTTGACCTTGTTCTCAAATTTCGACATGGAGATTCACCCCACAAAATCCTCATCTCCTTCGTAAGCTACATCTTCAATAGCATTGTTTATTCATGAAAATAGTTAACTAACCATTTTAAAATAGTCATACCACAGTAGCCACACCATAATAGATGATAAATATTTATGCATATAAAACTAGACACACTTGAATAGATGATATATAACTACTACCTACAAGCAGACGACATTAATACTCAACTTTGATCAATAGTTAGTTAACTATTTTATGCCAACTATCTAACAAGTTAGTCAACATCTCACAATAGATACATATTCCCTAAGATAGACATTTATCAGTATTTTATATCTACACACAAATTTCCTTCAACAAACATTATTAGTCACCAAATAATATATAAAAATATTTTTTCTGATTATAATATAGAATATTTTTTTTGTTATCATCCTCTTGGATGTTCTCCACAAGGGACCACACCATTTTGTTGTTTAGTGAAGGACAAAAAAAAATTTGAAAGCAAATGATAGTCAAGTTGCTTTCACACACTGAAACAAAACAGACATATGTTTTGCTTTGGAGGATATTTTGGTCCTCGCAGTTCCTAAATATCCTTTGACTTATGTTATTTACCTAATTCCCAATTATGGATGTTATTTTCCTAATATATAGGAGATAGACTGTCATTTAGCGAATTCACTCTACTTTTAATTGAATATAAGTACACTTGAGGTGTATAGCTATTCTAATTGGATACAACATACACGTACTTAAGTATTTGGTGGTAAACCAATGTTTAATATACTTTTATAAATTTTGTGAAAATAGTTAGTGTTCTTAATAGAATCTTGTATATTTTATATATAATAATTTAATTTTCTTTTCTTTTGCACAAGGTTTAAAACATTTCTATATAAATGATTTTTTATTCTTTAGGGTACTCAAACATTAAATCAGTATTAAAGTTATATTTAATTTAAATTAGGTCGTTCTTATAAATAGGAGTACTAGTTACTTTTGTCAGAGAGAGAAATCAAAAGTAGTTTCACAAAACAAATAGAATCCATTAACGATGAACAAAAAAGGTCAAAGGAGAAGAGAGGATGATGATGATGATGGCGCATCACAAGGAGAAATCAAAAGAAGAAGAAAAGAAAGAGATCAGAAAGAGATATTCAACGACGATGTCTTGGAAGAGATTATGTTGAGGCTTCCCGTGAAGGCTCTGGTTCTACTCCAAACCGTTTGTAAACACTGGAGAGGTATGATAATGTCGAGCTGTTTTAAGGAAAGATACATGTTGCATCAGAAAATCCAAGAACCCTAGTTTGTATTTATCTACGAAGACAGAAGCTGGTATAGGCCAAACTTTGCTTTAAACGATGATGAGGTTGGAGTAGTCTTCGGCTTTTCTAGGTGAAGAAGAAGAAGAAGAATATCATATTAGTAATGAGTACGGAAACGGTGTGGTAGTTTCCAAGAGTTTGGATGGTCTTTTCTTCTTCTATGACTGTATGAAGATAGAAAGAAGGTAGAGTTCCCTCGTCTAGGATTTAGAAAAGATTCCATGACTGGGACATACAAACTAGTCCTGTTACATAATGTATTTAATAACACCAGCTTATCTTGCGAGGTTTTCGATTTCGGGATCAAGCAATGGAGCCAGGTGATTCCATCTGATCATCAGATAAAGCGCAACCAAGCACCAACTTTTGCAAACCGATGGCTATATTGGTTCACCCAGGACCTCACCGAGTTGGTTGCTTTTGATCTTCACATGGAGATGTTTCAAATCGTTCCAAACCCGATAACTGAGGCATCATCATCATCAGCCGATGTTGATATATACATGGACATCATAGATGATGGACATGATCTTGTGTGGATTTCAGAGACATGTGGAGATGGCATCCAACACGTCTGGAGGGTCATTAACCACAACACAAGAGGAATATTATTGAAAGTTGACAAGATGTTCTCCTTGGACTTGAACAAGATTAATTCTACTTGGTTTGATACTCCTAATTCTTCCTTCCTCTATCCTAAGGCAATTTCCAAGAGTGGTGACATGTGATGCTCTCAAAATCCAACTCCCAAAAACTCCTCCTATCTCAAACCCTTAATCCTACGTCCATTCTTTATAACATGTTTTCTTATTCCCCTTCTCAACCGAGTGACAGTGTAGTTATGCCTTTTTTCCCAAGTTTAGCCTCTCTCTTATAACTTTAATTTCAAGTGGATTTGTAGTAATATATATAATGTACATTTGAAGGGTCACAAGACAACCAAGTGGTGGTGGACTAGTGGTTCCAACTTGGAGAAGGAATCATCTTGTGGGTCTAGGCCAGGGATCGATCCTCCCGGAGCGCGGAATTATCTAACCACTCCCATTTGGCCAGTCGAAAATGATGCCACGTATTAAGCCCATTAGAAAACCCGGTGAGTGGGCTACTCGACGGCTCCATTCACCCTGAGGGGATTAGTTGGGTGGTAAAAACCGGGATCACCCCTTGGTTTACAAAAAAAAAAAAAAAAAA
>OVAP01001181.1:0-25921 GCA_900406295.1 Aurinia saxatilis | reverse complement strand
TGTTAGATAGTCAAAGGATTATTGACTAGTGCTTTTCCAAGGCATTTTCACGCCTGAGACAATTTGTCACGTCACTCTTGTTTGCATGCCCAATAGCTACGGGAGTGTGGGGATTGTCTGGATTAAATGTTCCTCTTAATGGATTTCCGCCCACGTCGGTGTTTTTGAACATCCATTTTCTAGCCTCTTAGGAGAACAATATTTACACACCTCTATCTTTTCCTTGGTTGTTGTGGCAATTCTTGAAAGCAAGGAAGAGTTTGATATTTAAGCAAACCCTCCACTCGACAGAGTTTATACTACAATGAGCCAAAGAAGATTGTCAAGCTTGGGAAATGGTTAATCATTCTGATGTTGCAAGTGGGAGTATTGCTTCCCATCTACCTTGAACCAAGCCATTGTCTTTTAAGATAAGTGTAACTTGGCCGCCTCATGGGTGCATTAGAATAGACTTAGTGGCGGAGGTTGGATTGTCCGTAACCACTATGGGCTCCCACTCTTTTACGGTCAAAATGGCTTTATGCATTCAGCTTCGTCACTTGAGGTGGCTCTCGAAGGATTATTGTGGACTACATTTAGTATGTCGGATCTCCATCGTCAAAATATTATTTTTAAAATATCATATGCTCAGCTAAAGGGTGCCTTGTCTAATCCTTTGCATTTTCCATCAGTTTAGGTTCTCGTAACAAGATACATAATGTTCTACATACGCTGCAGAACTGGTCGTTAAATCTTATTGACTGCGCAGCGAATCAAGTGGCTCTTTGTATGACGAGAAGTGCCACAAAGATCATCGGCATTAATCTTACATTACAAATCATGGACCTGTTTGGCTAGCTAATCAAATAGATATCGATAAGGCGAGTTGACCTCTTTGGTTTTGTCGTACTGTTCCCCACTGGTTACCTATCTATTAGTTGGGTGACATTTTTACTTTTTGTAAGACTTTATGCCACATTCTCACTCTTAATAAAATTCTCGTGAAAAGATAATATATATATATATATATATAAGAAAACAATAATTTTTTCTTAATATATGTGCATTATTGTTTTGGTTATAGAAAATTTGTATTGAAATTTAAATAGGAAGGTTTCGATCCGTTTCGC
Organism: Aurinia saxatilis; assembly: GCA_900406295.1. NCBI lineage: Eukaryota > Viridiplantae > Streptophyta > Magnoliopsida > Brassicales > Brassicaceae > Aurinia > Aurinia saxatilis. Next base: position 24,812 of record OVAP01001181.1, on the reverse strand, counting down.
TCGAACCAAGATTTAAAATCTAGATGTTTGTGCGAGTATTATCACTACGTTATTACCTGAATTTGAATCCAACTTAGTACATATTATTGAATGTTGACAACAACAAAAAATTCTATGACATTAGATATTATTGTAATTAGATGTCTATGTAAGAATTTTTTTTTTTTCCGCATGTGTTTCCTTTTCATGTTACAAATAAAATCTGAACAACTAAAATTTTAAATTAAAGAAGCCTTAAATTTATTAATATGGATTTATGATGATAAAAATAAAAAGGTACAATTAAATCTTTAACCAAAAAAAAAAAAAAAAAAATACAAGCATGCATAGATATTATTTTTTTCTCCCTTCATTATATCAATTTCTTAGGTTCTTGAGGAATGCATCTTCCAGATTTAGGACACATAGGTGGGGGTGGTGGGCAAAGAATAGAGCATGAGCAAGTTCGAGGGTCAGTGCATCTTCCAGATGTATACTCCCCTCTCCACTTCTGCTTGCATCCAGATACACAATCTTTCTGATCACATAAGTTTACTGGGTGTGGGCGCAAACACATGTCTTTACTGCTTGGTTCTGCGTTTGTCACCACTCCTGTTATCATATTTTAACACAAACAATATTTCAGATATATCATGATATTAAAATAGTTAAAAAAGATTTCTAATGCAAACACATACCTAGTACAAGAATGATTAAGATAGTTAAAGAGGTGAAGGATGCTTGAAAGAGTTGCTTCATTCTAGATAAATATGAGTTTTGATAGTGTTACAAATTTGTTCCTTAAAAAAAAAGGAAGTAAGCTCTATATATTTATATATCTCACATTCGAACCTATTAGAGCTATTCACATTCTTTACTTCCGATTCAAAGGGATCTTATTTTTACACGAATTTAGTATTGTTTGTTCATGTGATATGTGAAAGCTTTAGACTCGCTCATAATTTAAAACATTACAAAAATCAACAAATGATGAGATAAAATCATTTGAATTCTAAAATGGTAGATTTGGTATAAAGGGAACTAAAAGAGAAATGTTATGCTAACAAAGACTACAGAGTCTTAAGTGTACATATTAATCTGAATCAGTTTTGTATGAAATTTCAGAATTCTCACAACCCCAAACAAAACAAAAAAACAGAATTAACCAAAAAGTGGAATCTTTAGATCAATAAGGTCTGCTTTCAAGATTACAAGCCATACCAAAAAACTCTCAATTCTTTACACTCTTACCATCTACAGGAGAGCGACCAAACCGTGTAAGTCTTGATGATGCATCATCGGTTATGTCAGCCTCTTGGAGTCACCTTGTCTAAAAAAGTTACAAGCTTTGTGTTTTCCTACTACGAACTCAAGTCTCTGAGTCCTCTGCTTCTTCTTCTTCTTCGACAGTAGGAAGCGAACCTTCTCTACTGAAACCAGGGTTTAGGAACTTGGCTACAAAAGCCCAAAGCTTGTAAACATCCTCAAAGTTTGTCAAGAAGCTAAGTGAAGCTGTAACAACTTCAAATCTTATAAACCCGCTTTTCCCGACTTCATTCTGTAAATGCAATGCACTATCTTCTTTACTCCGAGCTCTATGGTTTCTCGGTTTCTCATCCACTATGCGTATGTGACTCAATATACCGATCCCGAGTGATATACCTTCTCTTTCACCGAGTCTCTGGACGATTTCCGGACTAACAAAACCTTTGTTTTTATCTCTCACGTTGAATGCAACCGCTGCTCCTCTTTCGTATTTGATCTTCGGGCCATAAATCTGTACAAGATTCATGTTTCTGCCTCCTGGTTCAGGCACTTGTAGTTGCAGTAACGATATCACTAGCCAGTTAATCAGAAACCTGAGCCTCGTCGTTGTTCTGTTAAGGCCTAACATATTCACATGATCGATATGTCTGCAAACAATCTCGGTGTCGGTTTCTCTTCTATCCCATTCATCATCTGCAACCTCATCATCTCCATTGTCAATATCACTCGTGTTATTGTAATCTTCATCATAAACACTAGCTAAAGAAGCTTCACCGGGCTCTACTATACTATGACTAACACGCTCCATGTTAAACGAAACCCGTCTTCCTTTGCTCGGATGTTCATCTTCAAAACCCAATAGCCTGCTTCTACCGCCATCTCTCCTTCCCAATAACCTGAACTCTCCTTCTGTTTCTCGTCTAATCGCGCTCTCTTTGATCTCTGATGACATGTTGGAAGTTGCTAAACCATTTGTCAAGCTACGACCGTAGTTCTCTTCCTGTATCTCTTCATGGAGATTATTACTAGAGCTTCTCCTATTCTGTGATGGAGTCGAGTTTGTTCCGGTCTCTGTCACAGACATAACAGCAGCATCAAACGAGAGGACATCTTTACCATCATACATTGGACTACTGTAACTCTTTGGTATCAGTTTAGGTGAGTGTCGTTGCTTCCGGTTTCTCTTGTTGGTAAACCAAATAGGTGGCAATGGAGATGCAATCTTGTTATGCCGATCAGAACCAAGAGGACTCTGACCCAAATCAATCCAGAACGAGTTGTCCGACGACTCATCTTCGCTAAAAACCGGACTTTTCATCAGCTCTCCAACTGAAACACTCTCGGTTTCTTCGAAAATTGTGGTGCTAGTAGTTCCATCTCTATCAGAAGAGATGTTATCTTCCAAAAGCTCTGTTTCAAACACATCTCTCACTTGTGCTGAAGTGTATGCACCAGAGAAAGCCGGCATTTGAGTTCCCGGACGAAGAGCTTCTTTGGTTTTATCATCATCATGATCTTCAAAACCAACTAATCCGTCAAGACCGTCTATAGAATCGTTGAGGTATAACGGATACTGAGGCGTAATCTTCACTATCCCTGACCCCGTTTTCCCGGATTGACTCTGAAGACTTGCCATTACTGACTTCTTAATCAACAGACACCCAAAACCCGTGGGATCATGCCCGAACACACGGTAAAACGAAGTAATAATAAACTCAGGACGGAACAAAGACAAACCAAGCGAATCCATATCTTTAGGACCTAAAGAACCAGCATCAAGCAACACATGCCAATGATTCTGCTGAGCTAAAGCCATCCACTGATAAGAATACTTAGCACCCGTAACACGAGACTGCGCAGGAAACACAAACAACCCAACAGCAGAATCTTTCTTCTTCCTCTTCTTATAAGACAATCTCTTCTTCAAATCAGTCGAACAAAGCTTCAAACTCGGCCATTTAAACCAGGCGTTATACGCCTTTGCGCCTTTCTCCTTCGCAGTCTGCGCCATCCAGTTCACAGACTGACTCTCGTGATCAAACATGGTCAAAAGCCGCTTATTCGACTGGAAAGGATAAGATTCCGCTAACAACCTAAACGCAGAGCCTCTACTAACAGTAAACACAAGACCATACTCATTCTCAGGGATGTTCAAATACTCCATAATCCTAGTTTTGATATCATGTTCCACAGTTCCACTCTCAGCTCCACCGTAAAGCGCATGGTTACTCAAATTAGCAGTAATCTCAGAGAGACTAAAAGTACAAGAATCCCAATAATGCAAAGTCTGAACATAAGAGAAAAGACCAAACCCACAGTAATCAAGACATACCTTACTCTCAAAACCAGACAAATGACTATACTCTTCAGATCTCAATTCATCAATCTTCTCAGAAGCTTGATACTTGGGATACATACTAAGAAACTTATTAAAAGCTTCAAGAAGCTCAGGAATCGAATCTTCTGATTCAATTACATTTTCAGCAGCTAAAGCAGTAGCTTTTAGAAACTCACGTTGTGTTTGAAGCCTAGCTAAAGATCTAGAACGTCCCAAAGATCCATCTTCATCAATGTCTTGAGATTTCAAAAGTGACCCGTTCTCAGAAGCTTCTTCTAAAGCTTCTCTTAGCTTATCTTCATATAGTTTCCGAACCAACAAAGCTTTTCTCCTGAGAGAAGCTTCAGAAGAAGAAGACACATCTCTATTTCTTCCTCTTCTTGTTCTGTTCTTGCTCTTGTCTAAGATTAGAGTAGCACAGTGATGAATCTGTTTCCATAAAGAGAAATGCATCTCAAAAAAAGGGTTTTTGATTCTAGCTCATTACAGAAACCATACAAGTTAAGAATTTGAAGTTCAAGAAGAGAGAGAGAGCTCAAAAAAACAGAACAGAGAAAATTGAAGAAAAATAAAGATTAGAGCTTTAGATTAAAGAAACGAAATTGAAGGAGGAAAGTGAAAGAGAGAAGAAACAAAAGTACGAGAAAAGAAGAAGAAGAAGGAAGAAGGAATCCAAAGAAAGAAGAAGAAGGAAGAGTCAAAAGGTCACAAACCCTAGGGACCAGAGAGGGGAACCACAGAGAAAGGAGGGAAAATAAAATAAAATAATTACTAAAAATTAAAAAAACATGAAAAAATTAAATATAAAAAAAACAGATCCCAAAATTATTATTGTAATGAGAAAAAATCACAAAAATTTCAAAAGAGGAAATTTGAAAGAAGAAAAAAAAATTAAAGGTAAAGGGGACACCATTCATTTACTACTCTGTTTCTTTAATACAGAGTAGTGTTAAAGTGATTGACTTTTTTTTTTACAAATACTTCAGAAGCAAAGTTGGTGGTTCATGAACTAAAAGATAACAATAATGTTTGGTGGGAAATTAAATTATTCAATTCCTTTTTTTTATAATCATTTTCTTATAAATGAAGGCTAAGATTTTTCAAGTCAAATTAATCAGAAAAAGAGACTTTGGAATATAAGTCAAATAAGACTATTTTAGTGGGAATATTAGTGTAGCATATTCTGTTTTGTCATCTCTTTTCTTATTTATGTTTGTATCCTGTAAGTTTTTTTGTTTTTATAATATGAAAACAAGACAAAACAAAAAAAATGACTCAGAAAACATACAATTTTTGTCTTGTTTATGTAATCCCCCAAACCCAAAGAATCGCATTAACTAGTCAACTCTTGACCTTGCCGAATTATTAAGGATAATATAAATACACCATTTTGTCTTAACTCTTAGCTCTTTTCTCTAACAATGATGAGCAAAAATTAATAAATGATGTAGTACAATCAAGAAAAATAATAATTCAAAACTTTTGACTAATGTTTAATATTAAGTTAGCTTTTGTTTTCTTATGATTACTATATGAATGTACATATATGTCAGTAATATTAGATATGTTAGTTGGAACAGACGAAATGTGTATATGCCGATGATAAATGTAAGGTTGGAGTGTGGGGTTGCTTTTGCCTACTTTGGACTCCATACATTTGTTTTTCCAAAAATCATAATATTTTATTGTGACAACATTTGCTAACAAAATTAATATTTAAAGTTGTGGCTTCTAAAATTTCAAATCTGAATTGTACACTTTGAAATTAGTTGGAACTGGATAAATGCTTAGGGAATAGAATATAATCAAATGCATAATTAGTTTGCAATTAAGCATATTACTGACTGATTCGTGGATATAATTAAAGTATAAAGAGGATTCTTTGGATTAAGTGAGGGAAACCAAAAAGTAATTTAATTACATAACACTTGAAGATTGATGTGTAATGTGTATATATAAGCACTATAAAGGGCTTATTATCATCCAATGATCCGACCATATAATTGACTAGGCGGCCAACTTTTTTAACATGGATCCAGACTAAAAACTAAAATAAAATAAAATAATGTGTGGTAAAGTCCAGTAAGCAATTCTCTTTTTTAATTATTTTCTTATGAATGAAGGTTAAGATTTTCAAGTAAAATTAAACACAAAAGAGACTTTGGAATGTAAGTCAAACAACACAAAAAGAAGACTATTTAGTGGGAATGTTAGTATAGCATATACTATTTTTCATTTATGCTGTTACTACTTTTATAATCTGAAAACAAGACAAAACAAAACAATGACTCACAAAAACACAATTTATGTCTTGTTTATGTGATCCCCCTGAAAGAATCACATTAACTAGTCAACTTTTGAAATTGCCGAATTATTAAGGATAATATAAATACTATTTCCTTTTAAGCTGTTAGCTCTTCTCTGACAAATGATGAGAAAAAAAAATAATGTACAATCAAGAAAAACAATAATTCAAGACTTTTGACTTTATATACAAAATGAGCATATTTTAATAATAAGTTAGCTTTTGCTTTTCTTTATGATTACTATATGAATTTACAAATACCTGACTACTTATATTGGATATGTTAATTAGTTGGAACTGAAGAAATGTGTGTATGCTTATGATAAATGTAAGGTTGGAATGTGGGGTTGCTTTTGCCTACTTTGGACTCCATACATTTTGCCTTCATTTGCTAACTAATGAGCTGCATAGAAGATCAACTGATATAGTTATGTAAACATTGGTTTGTTCCATCCCAAAACTGAAACAAAATTGTAAATCAATGTGTACATGTACTAGTGTTCATCGATATGATCAAAATAATGAATACTCTTTTCCGAAAGAAAGGACAAGTATATTACTTAAATTTGTTTATTATGAATGGAATATAACACAATGTGTTATTGGGAAAACAAAATATGCCTTCTGTCTTTTACTATTTCTTCTAGAAATTGAAATTTGAGTTACTAGTTGTTGTTTTTGTGTTTTAGTTTATATATTTCGCTTGGTTTCAAATTATGTCCTTTTCAATTAGACAAAGCACCAACCATAATGCTTTCATTCTCTTTTGTGTTTATTTTATGATAATTATTCTTTGCATTAATTTAAGGTATACCTAAATTCAAACGAATAATTAACTTCTGAGCTTTAAATAGAAAATATATGAACACTAAATATTCCCAAATTTGAATTGAAATGGGAATAAAGTTATGATATAATATCCAAATTCCCAAATTTACGAACACTAAATAATGTTCATTTTGGTTTCAAATTACCACCAAATTCCCAAATTTAGATATCTGGACGTACTCAGATCTTGTAGCTTTAGAAAATGTATTCAAATCTGAATTGTAGTTTAACTGGAACTGGATAAATGCTTAGGGAATAGAATTTGTAGTTTGCAAGTAAGCATCAGTGATTCCAAAATTTAGTTAAAATGTCGCGAATGATCATCTTTGTAAGAAAATCAAAACCGATGAAATAAAACAAAAAAACAGAAGCAGGATGATAGGTGGTACATACCATTAGATATTCTGCATAGAAGAACAATTGCTTTCTCCTCTAGTGCCAAAATATACAGGACTAGATGTTGGTAGATATTGATTTGGTTCAGTTACAAAATTAAGACATCTTGTGGTTCATCAATAGAGTCAAGTCAATATAATAAATACTCTGTTCCAAGAGAAAGGACAAAAGACATTAATATTAAGGATTGTCTTCCACCCAATTTAAGGATCTTGTCGATATTTTTTTTTAGGATTTCTAACCGTGTCTAAAATATTAATGCATTAATATAATTTGGTAATTTTGAAAAAAATATTCAACTTATGTATGTATTAACTTACCGAATTTTTGGATTTTTGGATTTTTTTATATAATCTCTAACAATTTCAACATATCAAGACACTGATATCATTTGGTAATTTTTCAAAAAAAAATCAACTTTCATGAGTATTAACCCACCAAATATAAGGATTTGTTTTACTTTATCTTTTTTTTTTATGATCTCTAACAGAGTCTATAACATTAAGGTATCAATATCATTATGTAATTTACAGAAAATACTCAATTTGGATTTTTCGACTTTTTGGTATGATCTCTAACAGTATCCAAAATATTAAAGCATTGATATCATTTGGTAATATATGAAAATACTCAAATTTTGTGTGTATTAATCCACCGATTTTAAGGATTTTTTTTTATTTTTTGTATGCTCTTTAACAGAGCCAAAATTTTATGACATTTATACCAATTCTGTAAATTTGGAAAAATACTCATCTTTCTTGTGTATTAGTCCACTGAATTTAAGCATTTTTTACATTGTTTTTTGTATGATCTCTACCACTGTCCACAATATTAAGGCATTGATATCATTTGCTAATTTTAGAAAAATATTCAACTTTCGTGTGTATTAACCCACAAAATGTAAGAATTTTTTTTACTTTTTTCGTATGTTCTCTAACCGTGTCCAAAATATCAATGCATTGATATCATTTATTAATTTTGAAAATACTAAACTTTTATATGTATTAACCAACCGAATTTAAAGAGTTTCCGACTCTTTTTTTTTATGATATCTAACCATGTCCAATATATTAAGTCATTTATATCATTCAGTAATTTTAGAAATATACTCAACTTTTTTTTTTTAATAAAATGTTAAATTTGATTCAAAAGCCAAGTTTACACCAAAGGGTAGAAGACTATCTACAACTAGCTAAGTAGCATTCATCGCAATAATAATAAAAGGATTGATCTCTATTCTATCTTTTACAAGCGAACCATCTTTATAAGGCATCCTCCATCTTGTGATCGGTTTTTCTTACTGAGGCAATACGATTCCGCATATTAATATCAATCAAAGTAACTAAACCTGCAACTGGAATACTATCTTCCCCATGTCTTCTTCTATTCCTCTCACGCCATAGAGAATAAACCACCGCTTGGAATAAGTATTGAACAAGAATTTATCAATTCTGTTACGACCATCCATTGATACCATATAAACCAAAGAACTCCATTCCACTGTATAGCTATCCTTCAAAACTCCAAAGCTAATTCCTTCCAAAGCATTGCTGAATACTCACAAGTAAAGAATAAATGCTGAAGAGATTCAACTTCCTCTCGACAAAAAACGCAACTGACTCTCACATCCAGCTTCTATTTCTCATTTTTTCTCCAGTAGCCAATCTTTCACGCATGGCAAGCCAAGCTATGAATGAGTACTTAGGAGTAGCATGTTTAAACCATACACCTTGATACCATCCCACTTTCGGTCTTGAGGATCTGAGTTGCCCCCAAGTTGAAGTGGACGATTTTCTAACTTTCTTAAAAAAAAAACTTTAACGGTTTAAAATATTAAGATATTCATTCAGTAAATTTGGAAAAAATACATTACTTTTGTGTGTGTTAACCCACCAAATTTCGTTTTTTTTTTTTTTGTATGATCTTTAAGGGTGTCCAAAATACTAAGGCATTGAAATCATTTGGTAATTTTAGAAAAACAATCAACTTTTGTGTATATTAATCCACCAAAAGATTTTTCACTTTTTTGTAGGATCTCTAAAAAATACTTTTTTTTTTCACAATTTATAGAATGTTATGTTTCTTTTTCCATAAAGATTAAGAAGAACGTATTTTTCATGTAAAAAACCTTCGTAGTCTGTGAATATGATTCTTATTGTTAATGTACAAACGGCGTTTACATATATACATGGATACAATGTGAATTGTCGGTAAACCTCAGCTACCCTAGTTACATAGATGGGCTAGCCCATATAAGCCCTAATACCCCCCTCAAGCTGGAGTGTGTAGATTACAAACACCCAGCTTGAGAAGAAAAGCGTCAAATTCCTTACGTCCCAAGGCTTTGGTCATGATGTCGGCCAGTTGAGACTTCGTAGTAACATATTTTGTAGTATTGATTCCACGAAGAATCTCATCTCGGATAAAATGACAATCCATCTCTAGGGCTTATATGGGCTAATCTCATGTTGTTGGCCCATTCATCGTAGTTAGGACCTCTCAACATCGGTTTTGAGATTATGGTTCCCGGATTATCACCAGAAGACAAGTTATAAGGCGAAGTCGTTCGCCTTACTTGCTCCACCCGTGTCTTGGAGACAACAGATGATGCGTTGGGAGAGTTATTATCAGACATCGAGAGATGTGGAGATTTGTGTTTATCAAAGAGGTGATAATAAACACAAGGTCAAAGAAAAAGGAGAACGAAACAGAGTGTTTTGAGATCACAAGATCGAGACAAAGAAACTCGTAGAAGTTTGAGTTTCAGAGCTCTGATACCATGTCAAGAACCTTCGTAGTATGTGAATATGATTTTTATTGTTCATGTACAAAAGGCGTTTACATATATACTTTGATACAATGTGAATTGTCGGTAAACCTAAGCTACCCTAGTTACATAGATGGACTAGCCCATATAAGCCATAATACTTTATAATTTTGGTTTATGTAAAATTGTAATCTCCGTTTCCTTTTCACATCTTGGAATATAAAATACATTAATCGCTTGATATGCTCGGGAAAAACTTAGAGAATTCTTTGACTACTATGTGCAAATTAGAGTCGTCGTCGCCCCCACTTAATCTGCCATATCTTCCTGATGATATACTTCTAAACTGTTTAGCCCGAGTCTCGAGATTGTACTACCCAACTCTCTCCTTAGTTTCCAAGAGATTCCGCTCTCTCCTTGCTTCCCTTGAGCTTTACAAGACCCGAACTCTCTTAGGCCGCACCGAGAGTTGTCTTTACTTGTGCTTACGTCTCCCTCCTGATTATAAACTACGTTGGTTCACTTTATGCCGGAGACCTTGCTCAAGGCGCTTCAGTATGAAGAAAGAGAAGAAGTCAAGTGACAATTTTATGGTCTCTATCTCACCTCGTATTTATGATTATCAATATCAAGACCTTTGGGGGAAGCTTATCGCTGTTGGTTCTTATGTCTACATGATTGGCGGCGGATATGATCATCCCTCGTCTAGAGTTTTATATATGGATTGTCGATCTCACACATGGTACGAAGCTCCAAGCATGCAGATAGCCCGAGAGTTTTCTCATGCAACCGTTCTTGATGGGATAATATATGTAATGGATGATGAAGAATCCGATTTCCCGACTTTGATCGAGTTTTTCGATCCCAAAACCGAGAAATGGGAGTGTGTGCCAAGCCCTAGCCCAGAGATAAAGGTGGAATATATGATTGAAAGTTTAACCATCAATGGAAATCTTTACATATTTGGGGACAATGTTGTGGTTTACAAGCCGAAAGAAAATAGATGGGATGCGGTTGAAGAATATTGGGACATGGATTTGAGTTTTACTCCACGTTCATCTTGCGTGATAGATAATGTACTATACAATTATGATTATGAATCATCTGGAAAGCTAAAATGGTTAGACTTTGAGGCGAAATCCTGGAGAGTTTTGAAGGGTTTGAAAAAACAGATGCCTACATTACCAACGGGTGACAATTGTGTTAGATTGGTAAATTATGGTGGAAAGATTGCAGTTTTGTGGGAGAAAAATGGTTATAGGGAAAAAAAGATTTGGTGTGCTGAAATTGCGCTTGAAAGACGGAACAAAAAGGATATATTTGGGAAAGTTGAGTGGTGCAGTATTGTGCTTCACCTCCCCGGGAACTGTTTTTTGGAAGAATTTATTGTTGTTAGTGTTTGATGAATATAAACATCAAAGGACTTTTTTTTATTACTAAACACAAGTAAAGCTTTCTACTGTTTAAGTAATTTAGTTGACTTCTAATTTTATCGCTCTTCCTTTGATGGCTTATAAATTTCTTACTTTGACGTGTGTAGTTCTTACTTTGATGTATGAAGTTCTAATTTTTATAAGCCACCAAATAAGTCCATCAAACAAGTCCCTCTTAACAAAAATTGGGGTTAAACTATTGGTAGATATCTAAAGATGAAAAAATAGTTATGAACAAATTAAACTCATTTTTTGCATTCAGTTATAGCTCCAAAATACACATTTAACCACCAAATAAGTCCACTAAATAAGTCCACTAAACAAATCCACCAAAAAAATCTCTCTTAACAAAACCCGGCTGCACCGACAATTGTATTTATGTGCGCTTACGTAACCCTCATGATTTTAGCCAACGTTGGTTCACTTTATGCAGGCGACCACCTCAAATCTCTAACCCCTTTAGCTCAGGTTGCTTCCCTCTATGCTTCAATAAAGAGAAGAAGTCAAGTAAAAAACTATATGGTCTCTGTCTCAACTAATAACTCTTATCTTACGTTTTGGACGAAGCTTTACGATGAGCATGAATCTTGCGTGATAGATAGAGTATTATACAATTATAATTGCATATCGCCCGGCAAGGTAAGGTGTTATGACTTCAATGACATATCCGGGGGAGTTTTGAAGGGTTTGAAATTTTCTTCTAAATTACTTAAGGGTGATATTATTAAATTGGTGAATTATGGTGGGAAAGCTTTGGTTTTGGGGGTGGAAGATTTTTCTAGCAAAACGATAATCTGGTGTGTTGAGATTTCGCTGAAAGAGAAGATTTGTAGGAAGGTTAAGTGTTGTAATGTTGTGCTTACCGTCCCCAAGCCATGTTATGTCGAGCAATTTATTGCTGCTACTAGTTGCTAATGGAATTTGATTCACTTCTAATATATCAAATGGTTAATTTTTCTTTCTGTCGACCTTTCTTAGAATAACTCTGTTTTGGTTTATGTGATTTCTCTTTATATGTCTCACTAAATTTGACCNTCCCCCTAAATTTGGCCCCCCCCCCCCAAAAAAAAAAATGTTTCACTAATTAGCAGTTACTTAAAATTTATATGCAAATAAAAAATAAAATAAGAGAGCTATTTAGACGAATACTTTGTTTTTGAGTTTTTAAAATTGTGTGAATGTTTTTCACAAATCCTAAAAAAACTCTTTTTACATAAACTTTTGATAAACCTGTTACCACTAGATATTCAGTTACTATTTACTAATCCACTAAATTATGAATCTTTGAGAAGTTCAAATCCGATCCAACTATCTTGTAGATAAATCCAACACTAACCATCTAAATCGAATTTATATCTAAATATTGATCCCATCCTATCACTAAAAGATTTAATAAACAGTCATCTAATATAATCTAGTGATCAAATGTTCTAAAGGTTTGATTAACATTGATTTTCTTCTCCAACTTTTTCTGCTAATATGGGGTGGTTTTCAAAAGCCACAAACTACAAAGAGTCGATGTTACCACCACTCAATCTGCCATACCTTCCTGATGATATACTTTTAAACTGTTTAGCTCGAGTCTCGAGATTGTACTACCCGACTCTCTCTTTAGTTTCCAAGAGATTCCACTCTCTCATTGCTTCCCTTGAGCTTTATAAAACCCGAAGGCTCTTAGGCTGCACCGAGAGTTGTCTTTATTTGTGCATACATTCCCCTCCTGATCATGGCTCACGTTGGTTCACTTTATGCACGCGACCACCTCAAATCTCTAACCCTCCTAGCTCAGGATGCTTCACTGAGTTCACTCTATCCTTCACTAAAGAGAAGAAGTCAAGCAACAATGTTATGGTCCCTGTCCCGACTAGTAATTCTTATCTTACGTTTTGGTCGGAGCTTTTTTCTTATGGTCCATTTTGCTTGATAGGTAACGTACTATACTACTATGCTTACATATTTCCCGGAGTGGTACATTGGCATGACTTATTTGAGCAATCCAGGGGAGTTTTGAAGGGTGTGAGAAAAATGTCTAAATTAGTAAAGGATGATATTATTAAATTGGTGAATTATGATGGAAAACTTGCGGTTTTGTGGATGGAAAATGATACTGACGAAACGATGATTTGGTGTGCTAAGATTTCGCTTGTAAGGCCAAAGATAAAGAAGATTTGTGGGAAGGTTGAATGGTGTAATGTTGTCCTTACCGTCCCCAAGCCATGCTATGTCAATCAATTTATTGCTGCTACTATTTAATGAACAAACATTTCTTTTGATGATTTGCTTTGGTTCTAATAATGGACATGTAATTTTTTTTACAATGTCGAATTTAAGAGTTTACTAATTTGGTTTTTTATAATTCAATTCTTGAAAATCTTGCAGAGACAGAACACAAAAAGTTGACATGTAATCAAAGTTCTTACATGATCCATATCTAATCCGACCGAAAATGAAAAGAGACTACATAACTAAAAGAAGATTTTTGGGAAGGTTGAGTGGTGCAATATTTTCCTTAGCCTCCCCAAGAAATGTTTTCTGCTGTTAAGGTTTGATGAGCATACACATATAAAGGATATATTTTGTGCAATATGATTAAAGATTTTCTACTGCTTAAGTAATTCGATTCACTTCTAATTTATCTACATATTTACTTGGCGACTTACAAAATGCTTAATCTCTCTCGAGAGAGCTTTCTTATATGCTTAAGAACTCTGTTTTGGTATGTTAGCACTTATTTGGCTTCTTTTTATATGTTTTACTAGTTAGCAGTTATTTTTAGTCTATGCAAGAAATTAAATTAGAGATTTAGACGATTACCTTATCTTTGAGTTTTTTAAATTGTGTGAATGATTTTTCACATAAACTTTTAATAAACCTGTTATCACTAGATATTCAGTTACTAATACACTAAAACTATCAAATCCGATGCAAATATCTTGCAGATAAATTCAACATTAACCATCTACACTGAATTTATATTTAAATCTTGATCCTATCCTATCACTAAAAGATTTAAGAAACACTAATCTAATCTAATTAACATTGATTTTCTTCTCGAAATATTTTCTGCTAATATGGGGTGATTTTCAAAAGCCACAAACTACAAAGAGTCATTGTTACCACCACTGAATCTGCCATATCTTCCTGATGATATACTTCTAAACTGTTTTGCTCGAGTCTCGAGATTATACTACCCAACTCTTTCTTTAGTTTCCAAGAGATTACACTCTGTTCTTGCTTCACTTGAGCTTTACAAAACCCGAAAGCTCATAGGCTGCACCGAGAGTTGTCTTTATTTGTGCTTACGTTCCCCTCCTGATTTCAGTCTGCTCTTCAATTAAAAGAAGAAGAAGTCAAGTAACAATGTTATGGTCTCTGTCCCTACGCTCTCTTCTAGTAGTAACTCTTATCTTATCTCACGTTTTCGTCGAAGCTTGTTGTTGTTAGTTCTTGTATCTACATGATTGGTGGTGGATCTTTGTCCTCCTCGTCTAGAGTTTTCTTCATGGATTGTCGGTCTCACACTTGGCACGAAGCTCCAAGCACGCAGATAGCAAGTAAATACGTTGATGCATGCGTTCTTGATGGATAACTTGTTATACTCTTATGGTTACTGTTCGTCCGGAAAGGTAAAATGGTATGACTTGGAGGATAGATCCAGGGGAGTTTTGAAGGGTTTGAAAAAAACTGTTTACATTACTAAAGGATAACACTAGTGTTAGATTAGTGAATTTGGAAAAATTGCGGTTTTGTGGGTGGAAGATGGTTCAAGCGAAACGATGATTTGGTGTGCTGAGATTTCGCTTGGAAGATAGGTAGGAAGGTTGAGTGGTGCAATGTTGTGCTTACCGTTCCCAATCCATGTTATTTCGAGGAATTTATTGCTTCTACTGTTTGATGAACAAACACATGAAGGATTTGTTCTGATGATTTGCTTCATTTATGGACATGGTAGTTTTTTTATAATGTTGAATTTAAGAGTTTACCATTTTGGTTTTTACGGTTCAGTTCTTTAAAACCTTGCAGAAACAGAACACAAAAAGTTGACATGTAATAAAAGTTCTTACATGATCCAAATCTAACCCGTCCGAAAGTGAAAAGAGACTAGTACATTCCGATTTGCCTAAAACTGCAGGAAACAAAAGCTGAGGAAAGCTGAAAGAGTTTTAGCCATTCATATTAAACTTCTTCTATCATTCATCAAGCTTGGCTCATACGACGCTGTCTCAGTCTTCCACCAATGCTGTTCGGGTTTGGCTCAACAGACAGTTTCCTCTTGCTTCTTTTCGTTCCTTTACTCTCCTTGTTTGCAAAATGAGCATCGATATCAACGACCACAGGAGTTGCTGGATCAGTCTCGTTCACATCTGATGGCTTGAGATCACCTTGAACACCGATGTCAACAACCACAGGAGTTGCTGGATCCGCCTCGTTCACATCCGATGGCTTGAGATCATCTTGAACATGAACATCATCATCCTCCGCAGAAGACAAGAAGGTTAATGACTTTCTAGCTGAATCCGGATTCTTGTTTGCGCCCTCGTCATTGTCAACGTGATTGTCCTGAGGACCATCAGTAGTCACGGGACAGAGATCATCTTCTTCTTCAGAAGATGCCTTTGCTTCTTTGAAAGCAAGTGATCTCTTTGCAGAAGCTTTGGATGGAGAGTCCTCAGTTTCCTCTTCCTCATTTGTTTCGGACTGCTTGTTGGTTTGAATCAGATAATGCGCAACAGACTTGTACCCGAGTGCAGATATCTGAAAAGAAATAAGATTGTAGATGAAACGCCTCCAACTTTAGATCTATCCATGAATACCAGAGAAGTGTGCAAAAGGGATTTTGATCGAAATTCCTACCTTCCTGTAAGCTGTGCCAGTTGGGTGCCACCCTTTCTGCTTACGGCATAAACTGCAGTTGCAAATCCCACGACAGCCAGGACAAACCCAGTCCGGATTCTCCAGAGCTTCGAGCACATGTTCACCATATCTGTAAAATCACCAAAATCAGAATCTAAAATATTCAATACCATTCCTCATTTGGCAGAACACACAACAAGATCCTCAACCGCTAACTGATTCTCACAAAAAGAAAATTCAAACACACAGATAAGTGTCACGGACACTAATATACGTCATGAACAAACAATCACAAATTCTCTATATCCGTTAAATTACCGAAAAACGAACCTAAAACATTCAACACCATTCCTCATTTGGCAGAACACACAACAATCCCCTCAACTACAAATACATTCTCACAAAAATAACACTCAAATACACAAGCAAACATAGGTAAGTCTCATAGAATCAAACATACCTCATGTACAAACAATCTCCACAGAACTGACCAGTAACCGCCGGGTAACACTGGCTACACTGAGTACGATGACCCATCGTTTTCTGCCTGCAAAACCATTAACCAAATCTAATCTCAACCTTTCGACACAAAACCAAAATCAACCCACATTTCCTCAAAGTTCACTAACCTGCATTGATGACAAGTCTTCCCATTAACAGGATCATAAATCCTTCTCCCATCTTTACCATACCCATCAACAAAAAGCTCCCAAGTCCTCTCAGTGTTCCCCAACAGCTTCTCATGCTCCTCAGTGTAAATCTCAGGCCTTTCACCTTCTCCAATCCACATAACAACTTCCTTAGATCTCTTCCCCTTCTTCTCTTCACCTTGCTCAAAGTAAGCAACTGGAGTAGCATCCTTCAATCTAAAACACAACAAAACCCCAAAAAAATAAAAACCCTTGTCTCCATTTCCAAATAGAGACTCAAATCTAACAAATCACAAAGAAGAAATCCATAAAAATCCTAACTTTATACTAAAAACCCTAACAGATCAACAATAAAGACCCAAACTTTATACTTAAAACCCTAATTTTGAAGAGAACCCAGAAGAGAAAATTTTACCTAGAGGAACGACGAGTGGAGACAGAAAGCTGAAGGCTTTGAGGAGGAGTGGCTCGAGGAGATCTAGAGTTAGTAGTGTAGTGTCTCTTAACGGGTCGGGTCTCGGATTTGAGTTTGAGAGACAGATCCAAGATCCCAAGATTCTGCATCCTCTGAAGATTCTCCTTGATTCGATCTTCTCTGCATTTCTCGTAGACCGAGACATTTGGGGATTTTGCAATTGTGGGGTTAGGGTTTGGGACTGGAATTGAAGAGTTGGATCTAGTGCTCATCGAAGGCATTGTGAAAATGTGATTCGATTCGATTTAGGGTTTAGAGGTTTTGTGTTTGTCTTCTTCTTCTTCTCTGTGATTTGGAAGTGTAGTGGAGAAGAAGAAGAAATGGTTTTTATTATAGTGAGTGGAAGTGTGTGAAGATGAACAGAGCAACGGTCTAATTTTTTTATTCTTTTTGAAAATTCAAAATGTGTTTTTTTTTTGGTAAATGTGTTAATTTTGGTGATTGGGTGGGAAATGGAAAGTTATATTTATGTACAACTGTAAAATATTGAGGTAATTGGTATGAATCAAAAATATAGCAAAAATCTCATATGGAGAGGACATAAGATCCTAATAACATTTTTTTACGGAAAAATGGAATGATAAATGTGTAAATATTAATATCGAGATATGAATGATAAATATAATGTTTGAAGATAACGAAACAAATTAAAAACCGTTTGTGATTTTGTTAGTTGTTATATTTTTGTGTTAGTAACTTAAACCTTTGTCCAGTTTTTTTTTGTTTGGTTGATATTGTTTGAATCTAGAGTTTTTCTCAGTTTTGGAAAATGGATCTCTGATATAGAATGAGATTTTAGTTTGATTCTATTCAGTTTTGACTAAAATAGTCTGGCTAGATTCAGATTCTGGTTAGGTGTAGTAAAAAAAAATACTATAATAGAATCACAAAAAAATGATTAACTTAAAGTGAATATTAACCAAACAAAAAAAAAGTGATTTACAGTGAATAATTCAGATTCTGTTTTGCCTTCTCTACCTTTTTTAAAAAGCATTAGCAACATTTATTTACAACAACAAAAAGTGATGACTTTAGGCATAAAAACAACATGAGATTTAATATATATAAAAAAGACAATTCAGACACAATCATCAACTAATTAAAATCCAGTATCATCATCATCAACTTAACTAGTAATGGACAAACAACAATGTTTATTTACAAAAGATCCCTCAATTTTATCCAAAAAAAAAAGTGAAAGCTTATATTTATTTACAAAAGAGTCCTCAATGTTATTAAAAAAAAGTACAATAACCCAATCAAAAAAGAAAATTTCCATTTCTCTCCCCAACTTACTCATGTTTTAATTACTAAATAAACTCGGGGCCTTTTTTGAATACTTCTTCTTCTTCTTCCTCCAACTCCAAAAATCCTCGCCGGCGACACAAAAAAAAACCCTAGATCCGATTTCCCCCAAAATCGCCGACGATAATGTCTTTCAATCTCTTCTTCACTCCACAACAACAACAACAACAACAATCTCCTAATCCCTTCCAAACTCCACAAACATCGTTTCAACCACAGAACAATCTCTTCTTCTCTCAACAAACTCCGTCACCGTCACCGTTCCAGCAACCTCAACAACAACAACAACAAACTCCGTCGTTTCAATTCCAACCTCAACAACAGCAAACGCCGTCGTTTCAATTCCATCAACAGCAACAGCAGAATCAGCAAGTTCTTCAACAACAACAACAATTGTATCTCTTCACTAACGAGAAAGCTCCGGCGAGTTACAGTACTAAGTGGAATGATCTTCATCCTGATTCTCAGAAACTCCTTCTTCAAATTGAGTATGCTTGAATCTTGAATCTTGAATTTAGGGTTTTAGTTAGTGTATTGATTGGGTTCTTGATTTTGTGATTTGTGAATTAGAGAGAAGATATTGGAGCATAGAAGTGAGAGTCAGAGATTAGATCAATGTAATCGGCTTTATGATTCTTCTGTATCTAGTGAAGGGTTCGAGTTCGATGCAAGCCGTATTGTTCAGGTTTGTGGATTGATTGTTAATTTTAGCTAAGTGGTCTTTGAATTGTGTTGTGCTTGATGGGTTTTGTTTAACTTTTGGTAGGAGCTTGGTGGGATTAATACAGCTATGGATAGGCAAAAGGCTGTTTTACATGAGCTTATGGTGGTTGCTAAGGATATGTTGCGTAATGCGGAGATTGCAGTGAGATCGTTTATGGTGTTGCAGCCGAGGTTTGCTCATTCGAAAGCTGTAGGTGGGGTTAGTAATGGAACTCAAGCGGCTCAGGGGCAGGGAGGGAATGCGGGTTCTGCTACGATGGGTCAACAGCAAGCTTTTACTACGATGGTTCAGGTTTCTGAGTTTTATCGTGGGGTTCCGAAGAAACCTACGGTTTTTCTACAGCAGACGGTTGTGAGGTTTGAGAAGTATTTGGGTGAGTGTCGTCAATGGGTTGAGGAGCTGGAGCAGTTGCTTGCGTTGGATTCTGATAAGTATAATCGACATGCTTCACTTTTGGAGTCTCTTCCGAAAGTTATGTCTAATGTGCATGACTTCTTTGTTCATGTGGCTGCTAAGGTAACGTCTTATAAAATCTTTTACTGAACCTCCAATGTAGAAATGCTTTTGATATCATGTAACCTTGTGTCGGTTTGAATTTATTGTGTGCAGGTAGAGAATATTCACCAGTACATTGAATCGATGAGAATTGCTTATCTTGCTGACCAGCGTCGGAGAGGAGAATGCAATGATCCTTTTCTTGAGGCTGATCGAAGGGAAACAGCAAAACAGGAAGCTGCTGCTAAAAGAGTCCACCCAACTCTACATCTACCTGCTAGTACTACGAGTACACAAACCTCAACTCAAGTTGCGGGGTTGATTACCAGCTCAGCAGCTCCCGGGTCTTCAAACCCTCCACAAGCATCTACAGCTGCTCCGACACCAAACCCTTCTTCAGGAGCTGGCTTTTCGTTTTTGAACACACCTGCTTCTGCGCCTTCGTCTTCTCTCTTTGCCACACCATCCTCTGCTGCTCCTGCCTCCTCTTTGTTTGGACCATCCACAACTCCCGTACAGTCGTCACTTTTTGGTTCTACGCCGGCTTCTACATTTAATGTCGCTCCATCTCCGTTTGGCCAGACAACTCCTGGTGCTACACCTTCACCATTTGCAGGTACAAAGTCATCATTATCTGGTTCACACATTCTCATATAATAAAACGTTGAGTTAGTATTAGAATTTGTTCTCGTCTTAATCTGAAGTTCTGCTGTCTCTTTGTCCTTAGGTATTACACCGGGTTCAGGAGCCAGCTTTGGTTCTATGACGGTATGTTACATTTTTTTTGTTCCAAACTCTCATTTTCATCAGATATGTTTTGTTGCATCACTATGCCTTCAGTCTAACGATTGCATTCAACTTTCTCTCTCTCCATTTCCAGAAATCTTCAAGGCCAAAATCTCGAACTTCCCGCCGTTAGCAACTGGGATTTTCACAGCCTTACCATGCATCATCATTACATGCCTTGAGCTCATCGTGTTCACTTGGTGAAAGTCGAGAACAGGTCCCCATACTCTAATGCACCGCTTGTAACAGACCCGCCTGACTGTTCTTCATTGAACTGATGATTGAATGTTCTCTCAAAAGCAGTTACAGGGCATAAAAGTGTGTGTTCTTTGTCCGCTCATCTGGACAATGGACAATGTTATTGTTGTAGAAATGAGTTTTTTTTTTTTTATTATTCTTAGGACTCTTGATTAATACAAATAATCATATGGTGAAGTTTGTATTGATAAAGACATTGCGAATCTCATTTTTGCAAGTTTGTTTAGGCATATTTATCCGCTATTTTTAGAAGACGGTCACAGAGTTCAAGTGGTTTGGAGAACATAGGCATATGGTCTGCATCTTTGATCTCCATCACTTCATGAACTGGAAAATTATCGATAATCCATTGCTGAAAACCTTCGGGTATACCCTTGTCTTGACGGCACATGATGTACACACGAGTAACCGAGCCATATCCTTCTTCGGTAAAGCTCTTTGTCCCTGCTAAATTATCAGTAACTGACGGTCCAACTCTCACCAACATTTTGGCCAATTCAAAATCCTAACAATCAACAAGAAGGTTAACATAAATGATTCCAATTTTGGGTTTTGTAAGAAAAAGACAAAAAAAAAGAAAAGAAAAGCAGAGCATTTATTCAGTCTTACTTCTATAGGAGAAAGTTGATACAACTTCTTGGCTAAGAAGTTAGTTCGAAGAAGCATAGTTGTTAGAGGACGATCATGTGGCCCGTATGGCTTGAACTCGATATTCATCTTGTCTTCTTCTGGAGCATTTTCAAGATACTGCCACAATTGAAGTACTTAGTGAATTGTTTAGTATATAATAAACTAAAAAAATTAATATAATAATGGATGGGTTGTTTACTAAACTAAGCAATTTTGGATAGGTTTCTTAGCGATCCGGAACCAAACATGTTAATTAGAGCTATTGACACTTGGCCTTACTAATGTTTTTATTATGTCATTCTATGGTGTTACCAATAAAAAACTTAGTATCAATACCATTAAGTGTTTTGATTTTTACCTTATCAAAAACGTAAGAAGGTGAATTCTTTGTGTCAGGCATAAAAGATGTTACAAAGACAGCAGCAGCGATCTTACTAGGAAACATATCGGCTGCTAGAGCAGCTGAAAAGCCTCCAAGGCTATGCGAAACGAGGATCGCCTTCTCATCCGAACCAAACGACTCTAGAACATCAAGTAATGGCTTAGCGTAATCCTCAAGAGTCTGAATCTCTTCCACTTTGCTCATGTTGACACCAGAAGCAGTGAGGTCAACAACGGTCACACGATGACCTGAAGTTTCTAGCACCGGTTTGACCTTGTACCAGCACCACGCGCCATGACAACCACCGTGAACAAGCACATATTGCTTCATCTTCTTCTCTTCCTCTTTGTTTTTGGTTGCCTTCCCATATTGTTATATGGTTGTGTTATTATATGCTTCTTCATTTATGGTTTGGAGACAGTTGCTCATTGAATAGTTCATGGGTTTTCACTAAAGATAAGACATTACCAATTCGTGTCTAATATTATAATATTTTTGTGACAAATTTTGTCAACCAGTAATGGTTGTTGAACCAACAATCATAAAGAGATATGATACATATTCGATTTTGCAAATCTTGAAGAGACTAAGACATAATTCTTTTTACTGTTCCGGTGGGAGACAATATTTGCTACTGAAAATGTCTTTTTCCAAATTTAATCATATTATAATTCAGTACAAGACATTATACAACGTGCCAAAATTCCTAAGATTTTTCTTCCCACCAAATACTGTGAGATGATATTAATAGTGATGACCATTCATCAGGGTACTGTATACAAAGCACCAATACATATAGAAGCTCAAAATATTGTGTATATATATGTTCATTGTGAGCTAGTTTAGTGTAGTATATGAACCGGTATATGGCTATTTTTGTTTGGTTTAAGGCTTCGGTTAGCCTCGGTCGTATCATGAGGTATGTCATGTTATATATCAAAACAAATTACATTATTGATGCATGAATCATTTTTGTTTGTCCTCTCCTCGTTGGTACATTACGTGAGGGACTTTACTTCAATCATAGCGAGCTACAAAGTCAAATCTTTTTTATTGATTCTGAGTGATGGACTATGTTAAAGTAATAGAATGATGGTACCATTCTCTTAATTCTTTTGTCTAGTTTTGCATATATTGTATAAAATATCTATGGTCTAAAATGTCATGGACCACTGTGATAGACTGATAGTCTTCTATTAATAAATGCAATAGTTTGGTTTGGTTCAAAACATGAACAACAACCACCGATTTTTTTCTTTGTTTTCTTCTTGATTATATAGGAAAATACAAATATTCATGGTGAAGATTCTACTAATAATTAAGACATTGATGATCTTCATGATTCTCAAGTTTGTTTTAGGCATATTTATCAGCAATCTTTAGAAGACGATGGCATAGTTCTAGTGGCTGTGAAAACATTGCCATATGATCTGCATTTTCGATCTCCATCACTTCTTTAACCGGAAAGTTATCGATAATCCATCGCTGGATATCTTCGGGTAAGCCCTTGTCCCCACGGCATACGATATATACACGAGTAACCGAGCCATATCCTTCTTTGGTAAAGCTTTTAGTCCCCGTCAAATTACTGGTAGGCGCGGGTCCAGCCCTCACCAACATTTTGGCTAATTCAAATTCCTACGATTAACAAAATCATTCATTAACATACTCTAGTCCTGAGTCTAAGGAGATATACATGACTAGCTACGTTCAGAACCTTTTGGTAATTCAAAAAAAAAAAGGTTACAATCTCAAGTTTTGTAACAAAATAAAAAAAAAACATTTCTTGAGTCTTACTTCGATGGGAGACAGTTGATACATCTTCTTGGCTAAGTAGTTATTTCCAAAAAGAACAGACATTAGAGGACGATCATGTGTCCCATATGTACCAAACTCCATATTCATCTTGTCTTCGTCCGGAACCCTCCCTAGATACTACCATTCCATTCCCAAGTCAAAACAGTTTGATTGATTCCGCATATTATTATTATTATCAACCACTATGTCGTTTGGCAATGTTACAAATCAGAACTTTAGTAATCATAATCATATGTCATAGTCGTTTTTGGACTTACCTGTTCGTAAACGTAAGAAGGTGGATTCGTTGTATCGGGCATGAAAGATGTTATAAAGACAGCAACAGAGATCTTACTCGGAAACATTTCGGCTGCTAGAGCAACCGATAAGCCTCCTAGGCTATGCGCGACAAGGATCACCTTATCCTCCGAACCAAACGACTCAAAAACATCAAGCAATGGTTTAGTATAATCCTCCAAACTTTGAATCTCTTCCACTTTGCTCATGTTGACACCAGAAGCCATGAGATCAACAACGGTCACACGATGTCCTGAAGATTCTAGCAACGGTTTTACCTTGTACCAGCACCATGCACCGTGGCAACCACCGTGAACAAGCACATATTGCTTCATTTTTCTCTACCTAATGATTTTTTTTTAACCTGTTTTGGCCTTTTGGTTACCTTCATCTATAGTTTGCGGTTGTATTATGGATCTTCATTTATGGTTGGAGACAGTTTTCTAATTGAATTGTCACTTTCCTTAGTCTCAATGATTATCTTGGACACAATGTTTCAGTTGAGATAAGACATTAAAACACCTCATGTCTAAATTCTAAAGGTTTTCATCGTCAATGGGGGAGATAAAAACTCGTTCGTCTTTCTTGAGGAAATTTTGTGAACCAGTAATTAATGATAATTGAACGGATCATATTTGATGTAAAACATTAAATATAGAATCAAGTATAATTTATGAGAGACTAAAAGATACAGTATTATTCTCTTTCTCTTGATATTATTCTCTTTCTCTTAATGGTTCTTGACTTCTTGTGTATTCTAATTCTACCACGTGCCTAGAATCAAGTGCTGGAATGGCCTTTGGCATAGAAATTTATTCTGAAATACCCCTCTTATAACTTATAATTT
>OVAP01001180.1:0-18537 GCA_900406295.1 Aurinia saxatilis | reverse complement strand
GAGTTTTTTTTTTTTTTTTTTTTGTCCACAATGGTTTTATTAATGATTAAGTTTGGGTTTACAACTTAAGGCTTGATAGCCCAATATACTAAGCAACAAAATATTAAAGTGAAGAACAAAATTTAGTGAATAAGGGCTACGTGGCACCAAGTGATCAAAACACATCTAAAGATCTAGAATTAACTCCGCCGTTTGATCACCATGTCTTCATCCTTCATAAGCTTCAACCCAATCTTAACCACCTTAATCCTTTGCAGATGTCGCCGGAGTGATTAAATCAAATCTCTAAAACTCCATCTAAGATCTACTTCCATATGAGAAGCTCCGCCTTGGACACCAAAATGATTTGTGTCTCACCATCCTAGAAGATGGAATAGATTTCAGCGAAGATATTACTCTCACCATGCAAGAAGAACCAAGAAGATGATGAAATTAGAGATCCAATAACCACATCTCGGGATAGTAATAAATCCTGCAGCCAGAGAAAGACTAAATACACAACAAAAGATCTGAAATAAGATGGCTAAGACCATCCTAATTCAGAGTCCGATCTAAGAACAGATCGGAAGTTGAACCAGACTAAGGTCGGAGATGAGAAACCGTACATAGACGGAGCCGCAAGAAGAAAATAACATATATACTAAGATTTGTTTAGAGTTTAACAATCTGTAAGTGAAAAATGTGCACTATTTTCTTTTATATGATACTGATTTCAATGCGTAAATCATGATTATTTAGAGTAATTTATTTTTCTATAAAATTAACACACATTCATGAACAAATATACATTCGTGAGCTTTTTGCGCATGTAAATTGTATTTATAAACTTTAAGTTGCTCCGTTTAGATAATCTATATATATATATATATATATATATATATATTTATATATGATATGATGTTAACAGAGAATACGGTAAGTGACGATCTAATTTGAGTGTTTCACTAACTTGAAACTTAATTAATATGTGTACGTAGAAAAAAAAACTGAATTATCTAAAACCGGAGTTTTCTTGTTGCGGTATTACATAGATAAATGTAACCAAGATCGTAGATGCACAATACACCGTTGCAATACCCCATAATTCGACCAAGACCATAATTTTTATTACGGTTTTAGATATGGCTCTGAAAAACTATAAAAATATATATGGATTTTGTTGTGATTGTGATGATCTTTTGATATAGTCTCTAAAAAGCGAATATAAAAGAGGCGGATTAGGGAAATTAAAGAGACGATTAAGAATGAACTGATAAAAGCATTTTCATTGAGTTGAGACTTGGTCTCTTTTTGTAATCGAAATAATCACCCGTTAGTGTAGCGGTATTGTGGTGATTTTCGGATCTAGGATAAAGCCACGGAGATCATTCAGACAATACTTCTGAATGATCCTGACGAACTAAGAATTAACATACACTCTCGAGACTAGAGACTTACTTTGAGAGAGAAAGAGAACAAAACGAGTTTTGTTTCAAATATTTTTTGTTTGCACAGAGCGTATCTGAAACAGGGAGAGAGTTTTTGCATTTATAGGAGAAGAGTATAAGATCAGAGAGGAGAACGTGGTTGAACGGTTCCTCAATTCTTGTTCAGTTCAAACAAAGTTGTTGAGCGTAAGTTTCGAGTTGTTGGGCGAGTTGGTTGAACGTGTAGATCAAAATGTTCCACTAACCCAGCTAACCGATAAGACCTGGTTCAATTAAACGAATTTGTCTGAACCGAATTGAAACAAACTAAAGAATTCTCTTAACCGCAACAAACACAAAAGAAGGTTGTCAGAGAGGCATTCCCAAGAGCATGCGGCGCGCGACCCACACCCGGACCGGCTCGGTTCGGTTCGGCGACAGCGCGCATGTGGGTTGAATGATCATCTTCTATGCACACCATGGGTGTTATTGTTTGAACATGTACATGGACATACTTATATTTATAAAAGTGAGTTCATTTCCAAACTTTAGATGTGAGACATTTTATGTTTCCCACACTTCACTTACTCCTCAAAATGGTCAACCAGTTTGGCCCAATCCACTCGTTTCTCATTCAAACTCAATCAAATTTTGAAAACAACAAAAGCCTTATAAGCTTAGTTTTTATTCTAAATTTTAGACCCAACAATCTCCCACATGAATGTAAACGACTCTAAATATTGACTTTCGAGAGTATAACAAAAAAGTCATTGCGTTTGAGTTGGTGGCACTCTTAAGCCTTGAACCACTCATAATAATATCTATCGGATTTATTTTACCAGAAGGAAATCGAACCACTAGTAGTTAATATATGTGGAACATGATGTCTTGAACCTGCAAACCTAGACAACGCAGCTTCTCTTTCATTCCCACTGTTACAACTTACAAGTTTGGTTAAGAGGTAAATCATTATAACTTGACAATAAAAAATTAATCTTTAATTCTAAGACCATCCACAATGGTTTGTTGAATTATAAAATTCAACAGTTTAATGTCTTTAATGTTAAATGTTGCAATTTTTTTCTTGTCAATGTAGTATTAGTGCGTGAGTTGATTTTATTACATTTGTTATTTAATTTTGTTTCGTCGTAACAATAAGAAGATGAAGAAAGCTACAAGCAAAAAAAAAAAAAAAAAANAAAAAAAAAAAAAAAAAAAAAAAAAACACACACACACACAAACTTTGTGACTTGATGAGTTGTTTAAACAAACAGGAGACATCCACCTCTCTCTTCAACATTTAATCAATTCAGCACATTTTCTTCGTCCTCACCAACACAAACTCTTTTGCAAAGAAGAAGATGAAAATATTTGGTCTCTTTCTTAGCTTCACTCTTTTTTTCCTCAGTCCATTTGTATTCGAAGCTTATCATGATTCGAACTACACCCGACCGCCTCCTCGCCCTGACTTCATCCTCTCTTTCGGCCGTCCAAAATTCCATCCTCAACAGGTTCATTGATTTAAATTTCTTTCCTCTAAATACAATACCAAGGACTTGTACAATGTCATTTTCTATCGAAAATTTTGGACGAGTTATCTTTAATTATGATTTATAATTATTCGCTGATATTCGTCGCAATTATGATATAATTATTATACACACATATATATATAGGTGCATGTATCATTAGCGGGTAAAGATCACATGAGAGTAACATACACAACAGAAGATATGGAAGTGGCATCGGTGGTGGAATACGGTAAACATCCAAAAAGATACGAGAGAAAAACCGCTGGAGAATCCACTTCCTATAGATTCTACTTCTACAGCTCCGGAAAGATCCACCATGTCAAGATTGGTCCTCTCCAACCTAACACCAAGTACTACTACCGTTGTGGCGGCCACGGGGACGAATTTTCTTTCAAAACTCCTCCATCCACTTATCCTATTGAGTTCGCTGTCGCTGGTAAAAGTCCCTATCATTAATTCTTTGTTCTTCATTTCTCACCTTTTTCATTTATTGGGTGTGTGATTTTAGGAGTGGCGAATTGGATGTATCTTTAGACCGGAAGGTGTAGTTGTCTATTAGCTTTACTCTTAGAGAACGTACACTCTCTTAACAAATGTTTTGACAAGGAATCATACGTTTTCAAATTTAAATCAATTGGTAGAAAATAAATTAATCTTAAATATCTTATATATATAGTCGTACTTTTCCATATTTGATATGGAATTCCGAACCCAAAAAAAATCTTAGTATATTCAGTCATGTTATTGGTAGGCTAACCTCATAACTGATTTTTAGATTTTGAAAAAGAAAAAAGGATTAGATGTGCTCAGAGCCTCAGATTATGGCCGCAAACTGGTCACATGATCGATTTAGGCAAAATCTGAATCCTCTAAAGTAATAATCAGATTCGAAGTTGTCAAGAGGGTTACAACTAGTACATCAAAATATATCTATGTAAACACCAAAATTTTGAAAAATTTATGCTTATTAAAATATGTAAAAATTGGACTAATTATCTTTAATTATGTAATACAACGCAAACCGTGCGGAAATTTACTTACATGCATGCATATGTTCCTCTCTTTTTTTGCATGTTCACAATTTTCCCATTGGAGTTTGATTGTTTTGATGTATACGCCAAAATCTCAAGGTTTTAAAATTATTCACGTCTCATCTTTCTTTCTTTTTTTTTGTTAAATCATGGATTATCCAGCTTTTGTTAGTGTTTCAAAAAAATTTATCCGTGCATGATTTAGTTTTTAAAATAACTTAAAGTTAAGGTTTTTCACTTATATACTCAATAAGGTACAATAATTTCAATATAACTCATTAGTGGTTAAAATGCTGAGCTGAATCCAACTCAAGAAATACTCAATCAATGGTTAGTTGGTTAATCTATTTTTGTCACCTTCATTCTCTGCTGGATTTTTGGTTCATGCTGGTCAAGCACCGTTTTTTTCTAGTGGACTTACGAAAGACTAGTTTTTTATGTGAAATTGAAGGTGATCTAGGCCAAACCGATTGGACGCGAAAAACATTAGAGCAGATACAAAGAAAGGACTTCGATGTCTTCCTACTTCCCGGTGACCTTTCCTATGCTGATAGCCACCAGCCACTTTGGGACTCCTTTGGCCGCCTCCTGGAAGGCTTGTCTAGCACCCGTCCGTGGATGGTAACGGAGGGAAACCACGAGATCGAGTCTCACCCGGTGGTTGAACATAGCTTCAAAGCATACAATGCTCGATGGCTCATGCCTCACGCCGAGAGTCTCTCTCAATCCAACCTTTACTATTCTTTTGATACAGCTGGCGTCCACACGATTATGCTTGGTTCTTATACCCCATCTGGTACCCACTCTGATCAGTACCGATGGCTTGAAAACGATTTAACAAAGGTAACTAGTTGAGATATATAGCAACTTGTTTGGAAATATATTTGCTTCATGTGTATCTAACTTCGAAAGGAAATTGCTGAAACTACCACTTTTGGAGTGAGTATTTTTAAAAATACCACTTTCACTTTTCAAAAATACCACTTTTTATTATTTAGAGTTCATTTAGGGTTAATGAGTTTAGGATTTCGGGTTAAAACTTTATAGGGGTTAGGGTTAGTGTTTAAAAACTATTTGGATTTAAGATTTAAGGTTTTAAGGTTTATATTTTAGGGTTTTTAGGGTAAAAATTGTTTTTGGGATTTAGGATTTTAGGGTTTTAACCTAAACCCTAGAACACTTAAAAATATTAAAAACTGTAATTTACTTTAAAATTAGTATAGTTTTAAGAAATAGGTGAAAATGATGGTATTTTTGAAAAAACTACAAAGTGGTACTTTTGAAATCTCCCAACTTCCAGCAATATTTTTTGTTACATTTCAAAAAAATTTGTGGAAATTACATAGCAGGTATGGAGATTTTGGAGATTAGTCTAGATTTCGATTTAGTTTTCGTGTCACTAAAATATAAAATATTTCTACAAAAATTTGTATTAGAGTTGTTATTGTGTCACTTTCTATGTTCGAATCCATGCTCAATGGAAAAATGTAACAATTTTTTCTAGTTCTTGAAAATTAGATTTTATTTTGTGTATGGTGAAGGTTGACCGTAAAACGACTCCGTGGTTGGTGGTAGTAATGCACACGCCATGGTACAGCACAAACCATGCTCATGAAGGTGAAGGAGAGAAAATGAGAAAGGCCTTGGAGAATTTGTTCTTTCATGCCCAAGTCGACTTCTTTTTTGCAGGGCACATTCATACCTACGAACGTTTCGTAAGTATCCCCATACCATTTCAGTACTAAGCTTTTCTTTCATTTTAGTTTCAGTCAAAACTTTAAAATACAATCCTTGTTAAGTAGTTGTTGTTATTTATTTTATTTTATGATTATATATACTCAATGATTAATGCTTTACTCTTTCAGAATTTTAGGACAAATTATGCGTACATGCATATATGTTCGTTTCTCAAAATAATATATAATTTTTTACACCACAAAAAAAAGTAAACCAATTATCAATAAAATTAATTCTAAAAGGCAATACTAGTTTTTGAAATATGTATGAAATTGTTCCTTTTTTTTATATACGTACCTAGTTATCCACATTCATATAATCTTCCACTCAATTGATGGCAAATTATGGCTGATGCAGAAGCCGGTTTACAACAAGAAGGCCGATCCATGTGGACCAATTCACATAACCATCGGTGACGGAGGCAATCGAGAAGGGCTTGCTTATAAGTATGTCACTTCTCGTTACTAATCTAATATATACTTTCCTCCCAGTTATTTGGTTTTTATGAAGTTTTTGTTGAAAGCTATATATTGGCCATTTAACGTAATTGATTCACCCGGTTTTCAAAATTCTTCCTAAAAATTATAAATCTAACTTGAATTTACAGGTTCAAGAAACCCCGTCCATCGTTGTCAGCATTTCGTGAATCAAGTTTTGGACATGGAAGACTGAAGATTATAGACAGTAAACGAGCACATTGGTCGTGGCATAGAAACGACGATAACTACTCAGTTATTGCGGATCAAGTGTCAATCGAAAGCCCTAGGGCATCACCACATTGTCTTTTGGATCGGTTTAGAAATGAGTAATCGTACCAAACCATAAAACAATTTGACTCTTCTCTTTTTTGGCTTCCTTGAATGACAAATAAACTCGGTTGCAGTTAGCTCTTTGTGAATATTGTGTTTATCTTATATAACAAATGACGAATTACGTAGCTTATAAAGGGGAAGGAGAGCTATACAAAAGGAAAGACTGAAAATTACATTTGCTATATTACATTATACAAAATTATTGAAAATTGATTTGAACTTGGAGTCCAAGTACTATTGATTAAGGAGATGATTGGTACACCAATGATTGATAGACTTACATGTCCCTTGGAACAGAACGGGATGAACTTGGCTCAAGAAAACGGTTTCATTAGCAAGTCAACGAGCTGGCTGATCAGCCGACAAATAAATGAGCCACGCGAAGTTCTTTGAACTGCACCAATTCCCAAATGTAAATGCAATGATAGTCCACCGCCACATGTTTCATAGATGAGTGAAACATTAGATTGGCGCATAGATAGGTGGTTCCAACATTGTCACTATAAATTAATGATGACTAGTGGATTGTTGTGAGGATTCCCAATTCTTTTTATGGATTGATCTATTGAACTTCTGATGTTGCGAGAAGCCACTGACTTATACTCAGCCAAGACCCAAGACCTTGCTACTGCGTCGTCTGCTTCTTTGATGACCAACTAATTAGAAATTGCCCATGTATACCATATGTGTTCTAGTAGATGTGTAGCCATCTTTGTCGCCAGTCCAGTTAGCAACAGAGCGACCATGAAGTTGTGGTGTGACACAAAGTGGTAAAAAGTATTATAGTGGGAAGAGGTGACAATAATTGATACCAAAATACTTTTTGAAGAGTTAAAATCTAGCGCTAAAAAAAAATAGTAATTATAATTTTGTGGTACTATGAGTTGTTATCATTTTGTAACAAATAGTCATGAAAGTGGTAAACCCTTTACCGTATCCATGGATGCCTAACATTACAAAATCGATATAAACTTCACTGAGAGTGACTCACATCATCTGATGAAAGTTATCCAGGAACCATAAGCCATTAGAGTGATCAAGGACTAAGGTTGCAAATATTTATCAAGGGAATTATTAATCAAGAGTGACATTCCTTTTGGCTCCTCTCTGCATTTAAAAGTTGAGACACTAATGAATTAATGATAGTGCATATTCAGTAGCTCGGGTTGCCATATAGTTTCTAAAAAGAGGAAAAAGAAAGGAGAAACGTCTTGCAAACCACTTGACCAGTTTTCGTTTTAAACTCATTCTTGAAGTCTCTCTTTGCTTTCCTTTTTTTGGGGCACCATAAGCCACTCTTTGCTTTTTGTGCATTAGAATATTCAAGGCTTCATTCATGCGCTAATAATTTCAAATTTTCAACTGATATCATGGAATTTTGAGCAAACAATATATGTAAAGTCTGATAATGAATACTCCCTTTTTATTGGTTTTATTAATTTTAATTACTATTGTTTGTCGATAAAATATTATAAAAGTAGATAATTTAGGTAGTTTCTAAATTCATGTGCATTACATCTTACAAAATAGAATGGATGGAGTAGAAAATGGTAATGATTCTAAATAATTATATTTTGTGACTTGTTTCATCCAATCGGAGGAAGCTGTATTCATAGTTGGTTGTGGCCTTTGGTTGAAAGGGATATCGATGTTTTTTTGGTATGAAATAATATGGTTTGAAAGTTTGAGTTAAAAAGGGGGAAAAAAATCAAATACCGAAATTATCATAGTCAAGTGTGTAATAATCCCTTTTAAGCATTTTTGGTGGAAAGTAGCTCAAAATGCTTTGCCAGTTTCAGATAATCTTAAAAAAGGAAAATTCAAGATTTGTACAAACTGTAGTTTCTGTGGAGACGAAGTAGAAACTATAAATCATCTTCTTTTCAATGCAGAGTGTCAAGAGAAATTTGGGAGCTAGCCACAGAAGGAAAAACCACAGGTGACACTCTCCTATCTAATAGCCTTCACAATAATATTAAGTATATAATTAATTTAATGAAGGCTTTAGAAGAAGATGGATTGTTAATGCTTTTTGTCGGTCGAAGAATATGGAAAACAAGGAATAAACAGGGAATATCCTTGTGTTTCAAAGTAAAAGTTGCCCCATACCCTTAGTTATTCAAAAGATTAAGCTTGATTATAGTCTTTGGCTTAAAGCAAATAAGCAGGAACAAGAAAATCAGAACTATCTCAAGCAGTTAAAAAGGGATGAAGAAGAAAGGCAACAAAAAGAGGCTGAATCAATTAATGATATTTTCCAACTACATGCCAGATTACTTTTGCTTCACTGGCGCATCTTGGGTCGCACAGGATCAGAGGGCAGGCATTGGGTGGCTTATATTGGAAAAAATAATCCCTTTCAAGCATTGAAGTGTGTAATCCAAGTCAGATAATTTTGTTCTGATCCCATTCCAAATCTAAAAAACATACTACGTTCTTATTGTCAAACATACACCAAATGTAGACACTTTTATTTGTCTGAACAACTTTTTGTACACGGAAAAGCCACCACAATTTGCCGGAAACTAATAAGAAAAAGCCAACGCGAATAATCTTATTTCTTTCTTGAAAAGAAAAGAAAAACAAGAAAATTAATAATGGAGAAGTAAAAGCATGCTCTCTCTCTCTCCATCCTCTTAACCAACGTGTCGTCCATCGATAAATACATCATAATCTTCTTTTACATTAAAAATGGATCAACGGCTAAGATCAATTCGGACACATAAACGCGTAAAAAACAAGACAAGAACACGAGAGAGAAAAGTCAACGAAACATAAACTCCGGTTTCATCAAATCTTCTGTAGCTTGGCTGCTTTCACCAACGGATTAGCTTTAGCGATCTCTTCACGTCCCGCCGATTTGAAATCGAACGTGCAACCATGACTCTCCGGATACCTATGTACCCCACAGAACATCGTCCCGCAGCGGCACTTGAAACCCGTTAACCCGACCCGTTTCCTACACGTCGTGCACCTGTTCGGCCCCGTCTGCGTCTGCGGCGGAGGAGTCACCAGATTCACCACCATCTTCTTGGAGACGATCTTCGTCGGTATTTCCAGCTCGACGGCTGATGGGTTTTCTGTGATGATCGGAGAAGAGACGGAGGCGATCTCCGTGGCTGGAGGAGGAGACACGACGGAGGAGGAGGAGGATGAAACGGTGGATTGTTGTTTAAGACAGAAATCGCCGTAACAATTGGAACAGAGATTCATGGTGGCGGAGGAGCCTAAGAAGCCACAGTTATTGGCACACAGACGGTGCCCTTCAGGCGTTTGACATCCATGTTCTTCCGCCATAATATTGAATTAAGCTCGTAAAAATAAATTAATCTGAAAAGACAAAAGACACTAAAATGATTCAGAACATAACAAATCTTGAGGTATTAAAACAAAGAAGAAAGAACGAACAAGATTCTTGTGGTCGGTCACCAAGAACCAAAAAAAAAAAGCGAAGAAAAAAATCAGAAAGATTTTCCCTCCGCTTTCTCGGTAACTTAATAATGAATGAATCAAAAACAGAAACAGAAATGAAAACAAAATTAAAGGAATTAAGAGAAGGGAGAGGAGAAAAAGAAGGAGAGGAGGAGAGAGATTTATTCGAGTTTGTGTTTACCTGTTCTTGATGAGAGAGACAAAGAGGAAAGAAAGATTCACTGATTCTTTTTTTTTCTTTTTTCCGAAATCGAAGAATTTGGTAACACAAAATGAGATGATATATAATACAGAGAAGAGAGAGACAAGGAGAAGGAAACAACCAAGAAACAGAGATGACGATTGCTGAAAAAAAAGATAATTAAATAGAAAACAAAATAACAGTTTTTTGTTACGATATTATTGATGATCAATTATCTAATCATCACTGGGTACGTCAATAATAATATTAACACGTTAATTAGTGCGATATTCTGCTAATAAGATCAAAAAATTTATATGTGTTTTAATGTCGTCATGGTGTCACTTATAGGATTCATTTATTCGTCATATACATTTTAATTCGATATTATTATTTTTCCTTACCGGGAAAGACTAAGTAAGTGGGTCAAATTTTGATACCGTGTGACTAGAAAAGGATTAATTGTACCGTGTTGAACCACTTGGGGGGTCTTTATTTATTTGTCAACTTGGGGGATCTATCTAATTAACCCACTCGTTTTCTCTTAGATTTTTTCTATGCTTTTTTTTGTCTGGAATTGGACGGTCCAAGTGATTAAGATATTGATCTAATTTTTGGAATTCTATAATCCTCTAATAATGATGATCAAGTTGATTCTTTTGGAGGAGGGAATTGGTCTACGCAAATTGTTTGATTGGGTTGGTTTAGGAATTAAATATCCTAAGATATTGTTAGGAAATGTGTTTATCAGAAGCGGTACAATAATTAGTTTCTTTACGCTTTAATATCTGTATTATTTTTCATTAGGTGAAGCAGAAGTATTCTTGTGATGTGATATGCATGAAGGTCATTGGTACGCTTACGACTCCGTCCGTAAATGTTTGATAATTGGTCCACAAATGTTTGAAATCAATTATACAATTTTTACTTATCTAGATTTAAAAATAAGTATTATTGACCAAAAAAAAAAGTATTAAACACTATTAGTTGTTTTTTTTTAACGCTGAAAGATTTTGTATTGATGAATTAGAAGAAGGAACAAAAGTAACTTGAGCTAATATGGACAGAAAACTATATATTAGTTGTTATAATTTATAAAAATACATGTACAAAAAATAAAAACAAAAAAGGATGCATGTACAATTGCATACACTATCAGGTTAACATATCAATTTTGTAAAATTCCCCGGCTGTCATAAATTAGAAAGACTATCTTTTTTTCTTTTTTACTAACAATTTCATAGTATTAATCTAGTTTCGATTTAAAGATATAACGTGTATGATCCAAAAACACTTTACCAAACAAAATTGGTCTCATAAAAAATAAATAGATTATAACTAGTAAAATAATGAAATTATACAAACAGTTGTCAATAAAATTAACTACCAAAAAATTCTTTATCAATAATATTTTTTTACCAGAAAAATAATAAAATTTGATTGGAAACTATAAATACCCTCAGAAACTGGTTTTCAATATGGGATATCGAATGTATGCTTACTCAAAACTACACTTTTATAATACTCTTAACAAATTCGACCGGTCTAATGAAAATGTTGAGTTCCCAAATATAATGGCCAGTTTTATTGGTGTACCTCGATAAATGCAAAACTTAGGGAAAAAAATTATCATTTATTTTGTGTAATTTGAATCGGATGGCCAATAATTTAGCACGAAAGACTAGAATATCAATTCATGATATTTACTATGTAAACTCTATTAACCCAATTCGGTTTTTTGAATCGAATTCATCTATAAATGTTATTGATTAAAAATAAATATTTGCATACATTATATTATTCTCAAATTAAACCTTTATCTCTAAATTGTAAATTTATGTGAATAATCGACAAAAGTAGAATAACATAACTAAAATTCAACTCTAAACGCTAAAAACATAAAAACATGTAAATCATAAATATAACAATGTTTTTCTCCATTCTCTTGAAAGAACTTTAATACTTTTCTCATAGATAGATTTTATTTATATAGAAAAAGAGAGAGATTTATGCTATATGCCTTTCAAATATCAATTAGTTTCTCCTTTAACCAAAGAAAAAAAAAAGAAAAAAAAAATATAGCTAGTTGAATATTATGGTCTGTATATTTCTCCCAGTATCTACAATTATCTCAAGTTTGATTAAATAATAAACGAGATATTACTGGAACGAAATGTAAACATTGTAAGAAAATGTAAGATTTGGGAAATAATGAACATATAATAATAATAATTGCAACTGTCTAAAACGTGTGACAATAAGTGAAGCGGCGATAAAGGCCGAAACAAGTGACGGGCAAGTGGAGAGACGACACGAGGCAATACAACAAGAGGAGGAGTAACAAGGAGGTGATTAATGACGAAGTCTTCCACGAAAATAACTCTAGAGACTCCCAAATTGTTTCAAAAAATATATTGTAACTTTACAGAAGTCCCATAACTGTCACAAAAGAAATTACTTAAGGACTGTAAAACTTGACAGAAGAAGAAAGATTACAAAACATTTTCTTAGAAACATTTCTGTGACTAGATCAAAATTTGTAGTCTATTTTTATATCTTGAAAAAAGATTACGGAAAAAAAAGAAGTCTTAATTGGAAAAGATAAGAAAATTTTATTGAGTATCATATTACAACCAACACATTTTTTTTTCCTATACCAAATTATCAAAATGTTAACGAACAAAACAAATCAAATCTTCTATCAAAATAGTTTTAAATTAAGACAATTTAGTATGCAAATTAAATCTAATAAATTGCTATAATTATAATATATGATTGTTTATTTATATCCTCTTCGTTTATTTAAAGAGTGTCATTTTAGAAAATTAATTTTGTTTTATAAAGAGTGTCAAAAGCTTTACATTTTCAATGTAATTTATTAGTTCATTTTCTAGATTTATCCTTTGTCCAAAGCTTATTTTTTTCATTATCATTTAATTAATGTTATATTAAATATGGGTAGATTTGTCTAATTACAATTTTTTTTAATTTGTGTGAAATTTGATAGAACGACATTCTTTGTGAAACAGAAATAGTATATAATTAACTAGATATGATTAGGGATGTCAACTGAATCCGCGACCCGCGGTTCATGCCCGTTTAGGTGTCATGTAATGCGAGTATGGATATTTGTTTTGTAGACCGCAGATTCGCGGGCCTCATGGCCCGGCCCGTTTGGACTTGCGGTCTTGTGCGGTCTGGTCCACTGATTATCCGCGGTCTACGGTCCAGCCCGCCAAATGGTATGTTTGCTAGTTCCATATTAAAACAGATAAGTGTAACAAGGTGTTTGTTAGTATTGTTGAACATTTGGAGACACTAAGAATGTTTGACAGACCTTCAAATTTCAGATATACCTCTCGTCGCTCTTCTTCTCTAGTTCTTCATCTCTCCAAATCTCAACTCTTAATTTTTCAATCAACACTCAGTTCTCCTCCTTCGATTGCTTCTGATATTCACAATCGAAACCCATAAACTTAAATATCATTTTGTATACTCGCTCGGTGATCTAAGTAATCAGCGTGAGAAATCTCACAAGAAAAATAGGTTCGGTGGTGCTAATGTTAGTATCGCTAGCTTTGTTGTTGCTGTTATGGGGTTTAAAGTTGTTGCTTTTGAGCATATTTAAAGAGTTTACAGAGGATTTGTGATGGGATTTGTGTTTTTTGGGTTTAAATAGTTTTGACAGAGAAAAGAGACAGACATGCTTGTTTTCTTCTCCTCTGTTTAAACAGACAAGTTTAAATAAACAAAATAGGTAGCACGTTTAGACCTGCAGGTCAACCTGATTACCCGCCTATTATAGCGGAGGGGGTCTGGACCTTATAATTTTGGACCGCAGCTCGCCGCGGTCTAGATGGCTGAGCCCGTCTGAAGAAATGGGTCAGCGGGGATCAGCCCGTTTGGGTGCAGACCGGCCTGTTTGACACCTGTAAATACGATATTGAAATAAGATGAATATTTGTATGGATCAAAATTTAGAATATAGTTGTACTAGTTAAATCAATTATAATATATTTCTATATCTTTTTTTATCATTAGTTTGTAATTAAAGAATTAAAGAAATTGTGTTTAAAGGATAGCCGACACGGCTTTCTCTCTTTGTTTGCTCTCATCCTTCACTAAAAGTATATCTCAGGTTTGCATGTCTTCCGGCCGGTGTCCGGTGACCACCGAAACAGGGCGGACCTCTCTAGGTTTCCTTTGCTTTTCCTTTTTCCGGCTAGATCGTTCTTTGGTAGGGGGAAGGTTCAATCAGCTCTTACTTGAGGTTGTCGGTGGGGAGGAAAACTTAGATTGGGCTTGAATATTACGGATCCTTGATCTAGTCTTCTCTTCTATTCAGATTCCTCGTTTTTTATTGGTTATCTTGGGTTCTTTCAGAATCCGGTTACCATCACCGATTCAATCCACCTTCTCCTCCCAAAGCGATCTCACTTTGTGATTGGGTTCTCGTCTAACCTTGCATGAGGTCTTTATTGCTACTTTAAGAATTGATTTGGTCTTAATTGGTGTTCTTGTGGTTCTCGGTCTTCGATCAAGCTTCTTTGGAGAAGATATCGGGCTCTTCCCCTGCGTCGCCGGTGTTTCTTCCCTTTCAATAAAAGGTCTGATGGCGTTTTCTCCTTCAGTGGCTTGGGTTTGACTTAGCTCAAGCAGTAAAAAGAAAGTAGTGATCGTGTTCTGGATATGAAGATTTCCGGTGCTTCGTACAACCTCGATTCTCCATGGCTTCTCTTGTTGCTTGGCGATGTGGTCTTCTTCATCTACTGCTTTGTGTGGTAGATTTAAGATGG
Source organism: Aurinia saxatilis (assembly GCA_900406295.1). Taxonomy (NCBI): domain Eukaryota; kingdom Viridiplantae; phylum Streptophyta; class Magnoliopsida; order Brassicales; family Brassicaceae; genus Aurinia; species Aurinia saxatilis. The sequence continues at coordinate 3,610 of OVAP01001180.1, read as the reverse complement.
TGTGATCACCTTCTTTGCTACTCTTTAGGTTCTCTAGATCACCATTTTAGATTGTTTTAGTTTTTCAATTTGCATATTTGATCTTGTGTTTTTAGTTTAGATGCGTTGATGCCCTTGTCTTGGATTTGGTCTCTTTTGTTGTCTCCGGAACCAGTTGGTTCACGGCAAGGTCTTTGCGTTCTGTGTATCTCAACAACGTATTCCATGGTTTAATAAAATGAGAACAAAAAGAGAAATTGTTTAAAAAAATATATATGAGAGAACAGGCAGGAAGTGGGCCAAAATGGAAATCCAGACTTTGCCTTTATCACAAGATTACTAGCTCTTTTTCTCTTATCTCTCTACAATTTTTTTATCCTTATAACTGAGAAAAAAATTATGTTTTAGTTGGATAAGAAACATTAAACATTGTTTATGATATACTTGACAAGAATCGTCATAGATGATCTACAAAATGTTTTGAAATAACAAATACAGATGGCATCAAAAGAAAAGAAAAAAGGAACAACTATGAAAAAGGTAACAAATTTGCTCACATATTGGATGATGTAATACGATTTTATCAGAAAACAATGATAGGTTTCTCTCTAAGACTCTAACATTAATTACCTGCAAAAAGCTTACATCTTCTTTCTTTTTTGGATCATTGACTAAAAAAAGTCTGCATCTCTAAGCTTGATCTGGTTTGGCCCATGGGTTAAGTTGTTTGTAAACCTCATGGGTCCATATATGATCGTTAGAAATGTTTGATTTCCCTTTAAAATAAGGGGCACTGAAAAGTTGTTAGCATCTTGATGTAAGCCAAAAAAAAAAGACGTGAATAGCCAATCGGATATGTAATAGCCTATGAAAATTTAATTTGCTCAAACAATTATAAGAAATAATTGGGTTATGATTTATGTAATAAAATAATTGGATATGTGATTTATAAGTTATAACCAATCGGTCAACTTATTTATCTAGTGATTAAGAAAAATGAAATGGAAAGGATTCAAAAGACAAGTGACCTAACACAAAAAGAACCTGCAACATTACAACCGTCTCAACTCCCGCTAATATTCACACCAACTCCAACAACATCAACATCATCTTTCATTTATATCAACTTAATCCATACACAAATCTCTACATATATATTTCCAGTCACAACCCCTTTTTGTATAATCAAATCAAATAGTCCCTAAATAGAAGGGCTAAGAGTTATTCTCATTCTGCTTCCATGGTAGTAGCAGAGAAGATTTCGTGGTACTGTGCAGTGTTTGCCGCCATGATGCTGTTAATGAACTCCTGTCACGTGGCGGAAGAGCGTCCCGCGGAGATTATCGAGCAGCCGTCGGTGATGGTCGCCGGATATTCTAATAATCGACGGCCAGCTTGTGATGAGATATATGAGGTGCAAGAAGGAGAGACGTTGCAAAGTATAAGTGAGAAATGTGGAGATCCTTATATTGTTGAAGGGAATCCTCATATACATGATCACGATGATTTTTTCCCTGGTTTACTCATCAGAATCAATCCTTCTTATTAAATCCCAGTTGATTCTTGATTATTGTATAAATTTATTATGATCCCATTCATACTTATATTGTGAAGTGTGCATAATATATTTAATCTCTCTACTCTCGTTCTCTACCATCTAAGTTCTTGGGCTTAGATTTCTTAGGGCCTGGTCTCATCTGTACTCGGATATGTGTTAAGACTTTCATCTAAAAATATGGGGCCTTTGCCTTTGGACAGTCATATACTCACATATGTCTCATTTTCTTTCTCATTCATTATTTTTTTCTTGTCGATTTGTAATAAAGTCATTTGATTGTATAGACACCAACTTCAACGATTACCAAAACCACAATCTTTTTCATTTCAGGTATAATATATGTTTACACTTACGTACTAACATATTTATACATACATACATAGGTTTATATATTATGTATTAAATATATGTATGTACACATTCATGTACACCTAGAAAAAATAAAAGTTGTTGAGAGAGAAAGTACAGATACCTTCTAGATTGTTCGTAGCTTTGTATGTGATGTTGTGCTCATTTAGCAAATGCAAGGCTAATTTTAAGACTGATAGATTTCTTTTGTGGATGGAAAAGGTCTTTGGCCCTGTTCGTTTGACAGTCGCTAGCGATTGCGGCTGCGACTAGCGACTGAGGCTGCGATCCGCGATTGATGTTTGTTGTTCGTTTGCCAGTCGCGCGACTGATCGTAGCGACTGATCGCAGCGATTGTGTGTGTCATTCGTTTAACAGTCGCGCGATTGGTCGCAGCGACATACCTTTTTTTTTTAAATCGCGATCGCATCGCTAAAATAGAATTGCGACTGAAATTGGCGATCGCTGATCGCAACGATTGGTCGCAGCGATTGGTCGCAGGAGCTGCGATTGACAAACGAACGAAACTCAGTCGCAGCCGCTGATCGCTATCGCTAGCGACTGTGAAACGAACAGGGCCAAAATATGCGCCGCATTGCTTCGCAAGCTGACAAATATCAACAATCTATATATCTTTAATTTTCAGCTTTTGGCCTATGCGGTCTTGTCTTGGTCATTTGATTGTTCAATTCAGTGTTTTTCTTTTCAATCACCATAGTCGCTTTATCCACTCTTTTAATGACATACTTGAATATATACTTCACATCAGAAGTTGTGTTGACCACTAGACCTTAATATGTGCTTTATATTTTTTCAACATGGCAATGTTGTGCAAGCTTTGTGCGACCTTTGATGACCGTATTGCTTAAGTCTTTTCTACGTTGGTACATCACATACCCTGATTTATGGACTTCGGTGTGGTCAACTAAGACCGCTGATATTTTTTTGGCACACACATTTTTTCCATGCAAGGAGACGTGGGTTTACCTAAACCACACGGCCCATGCATCCAAGCCCGTCTCACTTTTCTTTTTAGCCCAAGACAAAAAAAGAATTCTGGGTCTTTTCATATATAAATTTTTTTTAGTCACAAACTTGGGCGCTTTTATATAAAGGAAATTTTTTTTTAAAAAGCAGTTGGATTCTTGTTTTTTGCCAACTTGGTCCACCCTAGGTCGGGCCTGCATGTGTATGTCCACAAGATCATATCCTTCAGAGTCTTTTTTTTTTTTTTTTTTTTTTTCTTTTTTAGGGAAGTACATCAGATATAATTGTATCGACATCACGGGAAGTCCTCTTTTTGAAACTCTATTGTGTCGAGTGTGGCAAAAAAGGGGAAAGACAAAAAAAAAACAAAACAAAAAACGGATAAAATAAGTACTCTTGCTTTGGAAAATTTAATAAAACATTAACAAAAATTTAACGATAGTGGCTTGCATTTTTTTTTCCATTGTATTATAATGTGCGTTAATACTAAGTGGTTTTGTCATAGTCAATTATTCATACAAAATCTGACATTTTTAAAATAGGTTCCATCGACATATTTCAGTTTTATTAAGCTGCTATACAGAAAAATTTAGATTCAGATTTATGTATAAATCCAAGGAATTATATAAAAGATCAACAATATTAATTCTAAGTGTAGTGTAGAAACTAACAGAAGTGTAGTGTAGAAACACTACAAAAAAAGGGGTGAATTAAATCATTTATTTTTAATAGTTATAT
>OVAP01001179.1:0-25941 GCA_900406295.1 Aurinia saxatilis | reverse complement strand
CATTCTTCTCAGCCAATCATGGCATCCGCTGGCTCTAATGTTTACTCTCTGAATATGTAGGATTTTCATAATCAACCATATCTTGTTTTTCCATCCTTACGGATAATTATGGATTTGTAATCAATCTTTGTAACTCATCTTGTAGTTGTTGAGTCTACGACTCTACCCCTTCTCTCCTACATGTGAAATAATCCCAATTCCAGCCATTATACTTTAGTTACCATGATCCATTTTCAACTACATCATAATGTTGCATACATATTATGAGCATAACCGCTACTGTTTTCCCAGTTTGGTTCCAAAAAACTACAGAAGAGAGACAACAACATTTCATACGGAGTTTAATACTCAAGAGGATGGGCAAATCTCCTCATCTGTTACAACCAATTTCAGATCTTTCAAGTCCTTCAAGCTGAAAGGTTTCTTAAGGTTTCTGCTCACTTCCAGCACTTTTAGACCAATCAGGTTAGAGAGTGAGGTGTGTAGTTCCTCGATGGATGTACCATTCAGATAAAGATACTCGAGTTTCCCTACTCGTGTGGGGATCTCTGGGAAGCTCTTTAGCGATGTGCAGCCAGAAAGGTTGAGCAGTTCAAGAGACTTCATGTTGTAGATCTTCACTAGAAAATTCAGAAGCTCTTTGCAGTTCCCTAGGTCCAGCTTGACTAGTTCGGAGAGGGACTCGATTGATGCGGGTATTTCGCTTATGCTAGTCCCATTAAGACATAGTTCTTTGATGTTTGATGGAACCTCTGGAAAGATTGTGATCCCTGTGCAGCCACAGAGATTGAGAACCTGAAGATGATTTAATTTCTCTATGGCTGGAAAGCTCTGCAAGCTGGTACAATCTTGGAGATCGATCCGCTGAAGCAAGGGAGCATTTGAAAGTTCTTTGATGTCAACTAGTTTCTCAGAATGATCAAGACTGATTGTCTTCAGTGAATTGAGTTTCTGAATAACAAAGAGATAATGTCAAAGACTTGAGTTTATAACTTATATAAGAAACATGTCGAAGTTTTATTTACCTTGGCTCCTTGCCAAAGTTTCTCAAGTTGGCTATAAGGCATATTGAGTTCAACAAGGTTTCCAGGATCATAAGTTTCTGGTAGGGTTCGCAAAGCGTAATTCTCCCAATGCAGAAGCCGTAGCTCGGAAGGCAGATATACTAGGTCCTTGCAAAAACTGAGTTCAGGGCGCTTCTCCGGATCAGAGCTGTAAATTTTCAGCAGTCTAAGCTCACACATATCATTAAACGCCTCGGGGTCAACAACAAAGCTCAAGCAAGTTGCGTCTAATAATATGCTTTCAATGTCTTCAACAACCTGAAAACACAAGAGAAGAATTGGTCAAAAACGTGGTATATATTTAAAATCAGTGTTTTATGCAAAGATATAAGAACAGGGTTCATACCAAAGTGCTTTTGATAGTCCCGTTTTCTTCCGCATTTGGTTTTGTTTCTTCATCTTCTAGCAGAGGTCGAATGTTCTTAGCATTTTCTAGTAGAGGTTGAATGCTGTTAACGTCGCACAGTCTGCGACCCATCCCAATTCCTACTTCTTGTTTAAGGATATCTTGACCAACGTCCTGTATTAGATTATGCATTTCCACTCTGTTTCCACAAATAGTGACAAGAGACTTCTCCACAAGATAGTCGATACCAATACACGGGAAGAAGCCACACCCATCGAGAACTTGCATCACCCGGTCAAGGCTATCTCCCTTAAAGAAACAAGCAATATCTAGAAATATTTTCTTCTCGTCATCACTAAGTTCATCATAACTGCTCTTGAATACGTTAAAAATATCAATCGGAGGTTTTAACTTCAGTTGGAGAAAAGCTGCTCCCATTTCTTCAGGTGTCTTTCCATTAAGCTCTTTTCCATAGTACCTCAGAGCTTTAGCATACCCATTAGCATACTTCACCACCATATCTGACACTTTGAGATGACCCTCTTCAAGGTGAGACTCTCCAACCGCGCACTGGGAAAATAACTTGAGACTTTCCTCATCATTTAAACCCTCAACCTCGTATATTTCAACCATCCCACATTGTAAAAGGACTTGTTTATTTCTGGAGGTTATGATTAACACACTTCCCGGATCAAACCAATCAAAACCTCCAAGAAAAGACTGTGCATTCACAGGATTCCGCACATCATCAAGAACTAAGAAAACACTTTCCTTGCGTGATTCGTTTTGGTCAGTAGTGGATTTGTTAATGTCAAGCTTCTCTTTCACATTTAGTGGCAAATATTTTCGTAAACTATACATTCCCTTTTCCTCAAACCTTTTCTCGAAGTCCGCGATGAAGCGAGGGGATTTGTAGTTCCCTTTCATCTGATGAAAGGCTGCTTTAGCCAGAGTTGTCTTTCCTATACCTGGCATACCCCAAATTCCTATGCTGCGGACGACCCATGATTGCTTACTGAGCAAGCTTTCTATCTCCAACACTTTTGAATTGATCCCAATCTTATCAGCTGGAAACAGCCTCTCATGTACGCATGAGACAATATCTTCCACAAGTTTTAAGTCACTGCAATGCAATAAGACTACTTCAAATAAATTTATTATTTGGTGAAACCATATAGGATTCACACCAAACCGGATGCTACAAAAAAGTTTGTTTGTTCAAATCTACGAGAGTGTGACATGTAATATGTTTTTATTCAGTGGATAATTTTACCTATTTCATTAGTGTTAAGCATCTCACACCTGAAATATTGAAAGGACCTAAGTTCAATTTATTTTTTAGTTGGAAACTCATAAATTTTAATAATTAGAATATGATGTTACCTCGATATGATATTTAAATTATGCTTAAGATTTCAAAATTTGATGTTACTCAATAAGGATTTGAATACTTCACTAAAATCTGATGTTACTCAGCACTAAAAGACTTTGAATTTCTTTGTATATTAAGTTAGGGACCCGTTAATTTATGAATACCTATGAAATGCATTCCAATAAAGTTTAAAGATTACAAAACATAGATTTAATCAAATGGAAAACCCCAAAAACATACACTAACTATTTTTCGTCTACCATAAATATACAAATAATTTTTGCGTTGGATTATATCAATGCCCCAAGCAGTGGTGGATCAAGAAAAATATTTAACCATTGAACCATAGTTTAGGTGGTTCAGAAGCTACTAATTTACTAACTATGTTGGTGACTTTTCTTAGATTTCTTATTTAACTTATATATAAAATTAAGGTGTGTCATATGAACCACCCTTTTACATTGTAGATCCGCGGCTGACGCAAGGTGATTTTTTTCCAAATTATTACACGAATTCATTAGTTTTATAATTTTGAAAAAAAACCCGAAAAATACATTAACTGAACAAAATTTGCCAATTAAATACACGAACTTTTTTCGTTGTCATATTAATATACGAACTGAGTTTTTCTTTCCACATAAATACACAAACTCATTAATCTAGTCCATTTTCATACACAAACTTTTTGAAATTCCAGTTTTACCCTCAACTTTATCTATCAAATTAATTTGCTCATAGATTTTGAATAAAACCCATAAATAAATATTTAAAAAATATAAAAACTATCAAATAAATTTTAAAATGGTTTAAAATTTAATAGGATTTTAGTGTTCTGATAATAAGGATTAGGGTTTAAAATGGGCAACTCAATCTGATTTGTAACATTTAGGGTTTAAAAATTTAGGATGTAGGGTTGAAATGTTTTAGGGTTGGGGTTTAGTGTTTAATAAGTATTTGCGTTTAAGTTTTAATATTTTTGGGTATATATTTTAGGATTTTAGGGGGTAAAACCTTTTTTAAGGTTTAGAAATTTAAGGTTTAGGGTTATAACCCTAAACATTAGATTCTAAACCCTAAAATCCTATAAAATATATTATAAATCATTTTAAATTTATTTGATATTTTTGTATTTTTAAATATTTATTTACGAGTTTTATTTAAAATTAATGAAGAAATTAATTTGGGAGACAAAGTTGAGGGTAAAACTGGAATTTCAAAAAGCTTGTGTATGAAAATGTACAAAATCAATGAGTTTGGGCGCGTATTAATCTGGAAAAAAATTCTAGTTCGTAAATTAATATGGTAACGAAAAAAAAATTTGTGTATTTAAATGGTAAATTTTGTTCAGTTGGTGTATTTTTCGGGTTTTTTCCCTATAATTATCATACACAATTTTAACCAACGTGTAAAATTAATTTTAAAATTCCAGTTTTGCTCTCAATTTTCTCCCTCAAATCAGTTTGTTCTTAGATTATCAATCTAACTCAAAATTAAATATTTGCAAAATACAAAAATTATAAAATATACTTGAAAATATTTTGTAATATTTTATAGGGTTTAGAATCTAAGTTTTAGGGTTACACCCTAAAAACGGTTTTAAACTCGAGACCCATAAAATATAAACACTAAAAATTTAGACATTAAACACCAAATACTTATCAAACAATTAACTCCAACCCTACAAATTTTAACCCTAAATCCTAAAATTTTAAACACTAAATGTTACTAATCAGATTGTGTTATCCATTTTAAACCCTAAGTTTAATTTTAGGTTTAAAATTTAATAAGTATTTGAGTTTAAGTTATAAGGTTTTAAGGCTTATATTTTGGGGGCTTGGGTTTAAAATATTTTTTGCGGTTTACAATTTTAGGATTTAGTGTTTTAACCGTAAACCTTAAATTCTAAAACCTACAACCTTATAATATATATATTTTTAAAACAACCACCTTATAAAATATTATTATTTTTTCATGTTGTAAATATTTATTGCTGAGTTTTATTGAAAAATTAAGAAAAAATTGAATTTAGGGAGAAAGTTGAGGGTAAACTAGAATTTCAAAATTAATTTTCACGTTGGTTAAAGTTCGTGTATGAAAATTACAAAAATAATGAGTTCATATATTAATCTGAAAACAAAATTCACTTAGTGTACTGACATGACAACGCAAAAAGTTTGTGTATATTTATGGTAGACGAAAAATAGTTGGTGTATTTTTTTGGGTTTTTCCCTTAACGAAACCCCAAAAGGTTATCATATATACAAAAATTGAATTTTTACCCACATAAAAATAAAAACACTATAGAACTTAGGAGGTGTACCGAATCATGTATTTAGAGTAATTTTGTGTAACTTGTCAAGTTCAATGTTATTGAAACTTGTATTTTTAAAAAATCTTTTAAAAATCAGTGTTATTGGACTAGTGATTTTAACAAACACCATCAAATTCGGTGTTATTGGAGATATTTTAAACATTTGGCTTTAATTGATATTAGTGTGTTTTGGATGATTTTCTTAATTAAAAATAGAAATACTTAGATCACATATGATTTTAAGTGAAATTTGAGATGATTTTCTTAAAACTCCTCAAAATCATCAAAACTCTCAAAAATATCATTAAACATCAAACCATTCAAAATTCTTGGTTGAATACACCCCCCCTTTATTTTGTAAATGAATACTCAAAAATCTCTCATTGATAGTACAAAACCGTATAAGGTAAGTTATCCCTTATGTCACAAAATATGTGACCCATCCCCCAAAAAATTATGTAATTCATGACATAACCAATTAACTAGCATGACTATGATATTCTCTATATACTCTATAATATTAGCTACCCTTACTCGCACAATATACATTCTTTATTTTTCTTCTTATCTTTGTTAATTATTACCCCATCTCAATTTTTTTTCTTTGAAGTTCTTTGAGAACATTGATTCAAAATTATAATTGTGTTTTTTATAAAAAAATATACAATTTTTTTTCCACACATACCATGATTTAAATTACCTAAATCGGGCATAAATTTCTCAAAAAATTAATAAACATTTATAAGTATGAATTTATCATCTTATTTAGGACACGCTAGCATTCTATTCTATTTTTTCTATATGAAATCACTAAATATACTAAACCTTATAAAACAAATAGATAAATAAATAACATAATTTTCGGATTGTGAGTTTATTCGTAAGATTTAAAATTTATTTTCTGGGCTTAAATTTTAATATTCGGTACTTAACATTTAATTATGTAATAATTATGATGTATTGAACAAAATATTATTTGTCTCAGTTTATGTAGAATACAACCATACTTTTTTCAAATACATTTACAACAAACAATACATAACAGAAAAAAAGATGATGATGTGTCATCNGTTTTTTTTTTTTTTGTAAAGTTATAAAATGGTCAATTTACAAGTGAAATTGGTTACTCCTGTTATTTGGATTTATCATAGCTATATTCTTAATTTTAATACTTATTATGGATATTTCACAAATTGACCCCATGTTTTATTTACAAGAACCAATGTTTGTATGTTTGTTGTTAAAAGAAAATGTATGTCCAATAGGTAGGTGTCAATGTATTTTATATTATTTTATTAACATTTGTATATACAGCTTTTTATGAGTTTTACTTCTATCGAGAGGCATTAGAGCACCCTTCTGGGTGATACCTCTCTATTGATGTCTTCCAAATATATTTATTAATATATATATTGTATTTTGAGAATTTCTCCCTCACATACCACCATACATGCCTAAAAAGAACTACTTGGTAATTACTAAATACACATAATCATTTCTAAAACCACATCATTTTGGGACATCTTCCCCTTCTCCTAGCTGTAATTTAATTGGCATGAATCTATGAATGTTTAACGGATCCGATCATTTGCTTTTCACAGTTAATACGTAGTTGTAAAACCTAAATCCTATTTCCTCAAATTCTAGCATCAATCGTTCAGACAATCATAAGTTCGATTACCATATTAATTACCTGGATTCGTCATTAGTTATTAGTCATTGGATTACCATATATATAATTATTCAGGAGTTTCATTAATTACCTGGATTCGTCATTTGATTCGAGCCCTTCATCAATGTGTGCTGCCTCATTTAGAGCTTTCCTCCACTCAACCACACGATCGGGCTCAGACGTCTCGTGCTCAGCGAATGCCTCACCGAACTTCCCAGTCTGTTCTTCCACCACGGAGCGGTCGATACCGTAGAACACAGGAACAACCACCCCGCTGGTTTTACCACGACGCCACTGAAGAACCTCCTCGAGGGTAGTGAGGCTATGCTTGGAGAATGCGAAGTTCTCGGAGAGAACCACAACACAGATCTTGGATCTCTCTATGGCCAACCTAGTCTGCTTTGGTAGGTACTGTCTGCTTTCTGGTGACGGGTTTTTGTCGTCCTCCTCGATCACGGTGATGTTCACGCGCTTGAATGCAGCAGAGAGGTGGCTGATGAAAGAGTAGCGTGTGCCGTCGCAGCTAGAGCCGATGAAAACGTCATGTTTTACAGATGTCTTGGCAGAAGAAGACATTGTTGAAAATCTCTATAAAGGTTACGCTAGACTTTGTGCGTTAAGGGTAATTATTATAAGGAGTGTTTTGTAGTTTCTACTTTCAATATTCACTTTTTCCAGCCACTAAACACGAAAAAAAATATATATATATAACAATAATATGATTATTTTCAATCGATATTTTTTTAAATCTGCAATCTATGAAATGGTAAAAATACACAAAACATTTTAAAAAAATGTTACTCAAGAACATAGTTTTTTTTTCTGAAAATCCATCATTTTGACACAGAGTGAGTAATATTTACTTTGAATTATTGGAAAAGTATATAAAAAAAATTTAAGTTACATTATTAATAAATACTAGTAATCGTTATTTGCTAGTGACTTTTTATAGAAAATATTATTTTTCCATGAACTGATGATAGATAAAATACACAGTCCGATGTTTAAAAGTTATATTTTTAAGTTTTTTTTTTTTTTGAAAATAATATTTTAATTTTTTCACGTACAAACAAAAAAAGCTTTTCACGTATCTTAAAAAACAAGTTACAACAATACAAAATATGACTACAGCAGGTATTTTATTTAATGACAAAAATCTTAAATAAAATTTAATATGAAAATATGTTTTTATTGTGAAAGTATTGTCCCCCCCACCCCCCTAAACATNAATATGAAAATATGTTTTTATTGTGAAAGTATTGTCCCCCCCCCCCCCCTAAACATCTATTATATATATATATATATATATATAACAAGTTTCTAAAATATATGATCAAGTTATAAATATCATTACATTTTTCACTCTATTTTGACGCAGAGTTGCACAATTTAGATCATAATTGATTTTTTTTTTAACCGCGGAATAATCAAGTTATTTATATTTGGGCTATCAAAATAGAATTTATATTTTAGGTCTGTTAAAAAATCTGATGAATGAATTATCCAATATATACACTTATCCTAAAAATTAGTTGAGTATCGAATACTCAAATTATTATATCATTAAAATATACTCCATCTGTTTCAGAAAGAGTGTCATTCTAACCATTTTCACACAGATTAAGAAAACATAATAAAAATTTGATTATACCCTTAAAAAATCAATTGACTGTTCATATTCTTCATTAAACTTGAGGTCAAAACAGAGAATTAATGTAAAAATTTGCATTAAAAATACTACACGACACTTTTTGTGAAACAATAAAAAACTTCTAGAACGACACTCTTTAAGAAATGGAGGGAGTATGCATATTCATACATCATTGCACATGTAATTTAAAACCATTTCCCCGATTTCAGTAATTTAATTATACAAAAATTAAATGATCAAAGTGTGAAGATATGGAAGGAGCCTTTTAAATAATCTATATATGCTCTTATCCCCAAATAATAATCTATAGATCAATTAAATGCGCCATGTGACTGACTGAGCATCACATAATGGATTAATTTATGAGACCAAACAAAATTAAATGTCAAATTAAAGTCTCATATAGAAAATCATTTTATCTTTATTAACTTCATTATATAAAATATGACCAATCATTTATATCATTTTAGAGTCAAATAACTAACGGACCCTATTTATGTATATAATTAGTTATGTGCCCTAGAAGAAAATCAATTAGGTAGCATGATATTTAGGTATGGTTAGTGATAAGAGTAACTTTCTGAAGGTGAAAGTAGATTCGGTAGTAGGTGATCAGTAAATGTGAGTATCCAAGCTGGTGATCAACCCAATTTCATGCATAGAATATTGTCTTCTTCAAAACGACAAAAGAAGACAAGACGCGGAAGATATTCAACGAAAGGACAAGGGCAGTTCGTTGAGGTAAATAAATGCTTCCCAACTGGTTCCCAATCTCAAGACGAGAACAAATAGTAAAGAATGACCGAGGGTAATGCTAATGTCAATGTCCCCTCCTCAAAGCATTTATATGAAACATAAAATAAAAAATTATTAAATTTTCCGTTTTATCTCTATTTAATATATTTTATTCTTTAGCTTTTGTAATTAATAAATTTAAAAAATAGTGATAAAACTATAAATTTGATAATAAATCTGCATTGAAAGATCAAAACGACAATTAAAATGAAACAAAAATTTAACTATAAAACGACACTTATTATGAAACGGAGGAAGTATATTACATCTTTTATTGGAAATGAGAGATAACGGTAAATATACCCACTTTTAGATACTCATTACTCATCTATAGCTATCTTCTTCTTTTTTTTCATCTAAACGCAATATCTACATTTTAATACCATTATACCTTTCATTTATCAAAACTATTTTTAATTATAAATGATAAATTTGTTAGGGTTTAGGATTTTAAGATTTAACATTTAGTAAAATTATAGAGTTTATGATTGACTTATGGTTTAAGATCTAGGGCTAAACCCTTACAAAATTAGGGGTTTTACTTTAAATAGTTATTATGGTTTAGTTGTTAGAATTTAGGGTTTAGATTTTAGGGAGTTAAGGTTTATTAGGAGTGGAAAGACTTTTCGAGGTTTTAGGATTTTAGGGTTTATTAAGGATGGAAAGACTTTTTGGGATTTAAGATTTAAGGATTTAGGAGGTTTAAAACCTTAAATCCTACATCGTAAACCCTAAAACTTTATAAATAGTTAATATTTAAATAATGGTATTTTATACTTTTTATAGAAGAAGGTAAGGATGTGAGTATATTTCGAAAAGTGGGTATATTTGTAAATGTGTCTTCAAATATAGGATATGGCTAGTATGTAATTTTTTCACATTTTAAAACCATAATTTTGCCGGCTATATATTATTCTTAATATTCTGTGTTGAATGATAAAATGTAGAAATTAAAAAATGAAATAAAATTATTTTGTATGTAAAATATTTATAACTAATTTAGTAAGTTGTAGTTTTTAATGTTTTATAACTTTTTCATATTTTATTTCTAAAGATTTTTAGTTTTCTTTTACAATACTTTTTACTCTCACTTCTTATAGTTATTTATAAGTCCATTATACATTACCGTCTTATTTCTCCCCAAACACCTATATCATTTGTGGCAAATGTATTTATATGGTTTTTTTGTTTGTTTGAATCTTTTACATAAAATGGTTCTGAATTTTTTAATGATTTTTTACTTTAATATTTAATATTTTTTAATTTCATAACTAATTATTTAGAGAATCACAAATATACCCACTTTGCCATACCCATTAACCACATATAACCACCACATCTTTTTTAATCACATATATCCACCCCTTTTTATTTTAATACAATTATACCCTTCATTTACCAAAGCTATTTTTCATTATAAATGATATATTTACTAGGTTTTGGATTTAGGATTTAGGGTATAGTAAAATTATAGATTTTATGATTTTATTATTTATTTAGGATTTAAGATTAAACCCTTATAAACTTAGGGTTTAAATTTTAATAACTATTATGGTTTAATTGTTAGGATTTAAGATTTATATTTTAGGGTGTTGGGGTTTATTAGGGGTGGAAAGATTTTTTTTTATTTAGGATTTTAGGGTTTATGGTTTCTAAACCCTAAACCCTAGATCTTAAACCATGAAACCCCATAAATAGTTAATATTTAAATAGGGGTATTTTAGACTTCTTATAAGGGATAATTATTGAAAAGAAAGAATGTGAGTATATGTGATTAAGACTATTGAAAAATGAGTATATATGATTAAAGCCCCAATTATTGGACATGACTAATATGTCAAGTGAACTGCTCATCATAATAACTAAATCACGTGTATGATAAATTTCAGAATAGTTGAATATTCTGGAGGGCATCCATTAATAGAGGTTGTTGGCTATGGAAACAGATCCTTTAACTCAGACCACTCGCTTTAAGGTCTCTATTTATTGTGGTTTTTATGGTTTTTAGCCACAATATAAAGGGTTTATCGAGCCTTTTATGTGTTTTTAGAGTCTTTGTTAGTATTTACAGGTTATAGCACATGTTTGGTGATTTTAAAGCATTCTAGAGGGTTTTGGAGCTTTTGAAGGCAAACTAGCGAAATGATGATGAAGAACCAGTCTGAAGGGCTTCAAAGATCATATCCGATGGAGGTCTTCCCGTTGGAGTTTTTGATCCCATATTTTGACACGAGATAAAAAATTGAGTTAGCTTCACTTTGGTGGTGGTTTCAATTCATTATGATTCACGGTTCCACAGATATGAAAGTTTTAGTGAAGACATGTCGTTCTGGCGAGCAAACAGAGTAAGGCGAAGATTGGCTTGGTGTCGCACGACACCTCCTCTAAATCAGAAAAGGAAAAAAAAAAAATTTATTGCACAAATCTCCCCAGAAGTTATGAAAAGTTTCTAGAATACCCAAAACGTGTTTTAGCTGTATAAATATATGTTTTTAGGCTTAGTTTTATCATATCTTAAATTCTTTTGAGACTTAAGTAATAGAGTTGTTAGAGAGCTTTTAAGGAGAAGATAATACTCATAGAGAAAATTTCTGAACCCTCTTTATTTATTTATTGGAATACCTCTTTTTCATGCATTCTCCTTTAATCATGTTGATTGTTTCAGTTAATATATGTGAGTAGCTTGCTTGGTAGGCTTAGGGTAATTCTTGGGTTTATGATGAATTAATAGTTTAGGATAATTGCTAGAGAAATCATATATAGTTCTTCATCTAAATTGTGTTTATTAATGTTATATTGATTGGCCACCTTGAATTAGATTATAGGTTAATCAGTTGATGCGAAAAGCATAATTAAGTGCTGAAAATAATTTAGATCAGCAAAATATCTATCTGCAAAAAAAATTTGGTTTAGGGATTTTACTAACCAATTGAACTTATGATTAATGCTTGTTTTTATTTATAAATTTGCAAAGAAGCTAAAACCAAATCGAACTGATGCATTTATATTTTGATTATGAATTCCAATTGTGTATTTTGGTTTAATTATCCAACCATTCCCTATAATAAACAAAGTCAAGCCGATCATTTGTTTTTAATTATGAATTCATATTTAGCTATAACTTATTATTAGGGATCCTTTATTATTAGGGAGTAAGATGGGATTAAAAAGCTTTTCAACATGTAACAAAAAGAAAGAGAGTGAGAGAGAAGAAACTATAAGATCTTCTTAAGAAACTATAATAATTGTTGTAATTTGAATTTCATCATATAATAAAAAAAATTATTAAAGCTATTAATATTAGTCTTTTTTGTTTTTTTTAAAACGACCACTTGTGAAGTATTCAATTTTTTAAAAAATACCACTTATAAAATAGTTTCAAAACTATCATCATTTACCATTTTTTTTTTTTTTTTTTTTTTTTNNNTATCATCATTTTCCATTTTTTTTTTTTTTTTTTTTTTTTTACAATTGAAAAATTTATTAGAGTTTAAAATTTTAGAATTTAAGGTTCGGTAAAATTATAAGGTTTAGGATTAAGTTACAATTTTTAGGGTTTATAGTTGAGCCATTATAGTATTAGAGTTTATTTTTTATAATTATTAGAGTTTAATTTTTAGGATTTAGGGTTTAGGTTTACTCGTATATGCACTACAAGAAACCATGGTGAATCTGACGGACGGACTGACGAAAAGTGTCCGTCAGAAATTTTAACAACGAGAATCCGACGGTTAATCGACAAGGGTCCAACCAAAACAAATCCGTCAGTTAACCGTCACATAGTTCACTTGGGACTCCTATTTGACGATTCGGGTCTAATCCGAGTTCGAGGATCAGACCAGGGTCTCATACTGGAAGCATATGTATGAGTAGAAGCAGAATTGGGTGCTCGGTGAAGCACCACCTTCAGACCTAGATGAGGATGTCTAGAAGGCCTTGGTGATTTACTGGGATAGAGAGGAGACTCAGGCGACGTCAAAGAGAAACTTGAACAACCGTCTTAGCGAGTGAGGTGGACTAGGGGTCGCTACCCAAACGGCGGACCCACGACTATCGAACAGCGCAAGGAAGAGATGGTATAATCTATATTCTAATTTTTTGTATACTTTTTCTTATTGTTCGAATAATATTCATATATCTAACTCTATGCATTTGAATAAACAGAGGCGGCTGGTGGTGTGCAACCTGATTACACCCAACTCATGAAAGAAGGCACACCAGCCGTAAGACCGGCCAAATTGAAGATATGATGAGTCTCACTGTTCTCAAGTCGGTGGAGCAGAAGAAAATGGAAGCCCTTACTCAGCGTTCACAAACCAGGTCATTATCCGCGGATGGATTAACCCGCGAGGAGATAAACGACATTGACCTACAGATAATATAGTTTTAATTTTTGAGTTATTTCGGCTTTAAAATTGTTATTCCAATTATTTATGAAACTAATAACCATACTTTGTAGGTCACTCTGGTATTAAAAGGATGATTTTTTGGTGTTGAAAAACTTCCTCACAAGGATGAAGCCACTGCTTCTTACCAGTCACCTCATCTGGCATCTGAGGTTAAGCGGCTTAACAAGGTCATAGAAGATGATCGCATAGCACGGGCGGCGGAGCAAGATCGGTTCTGGAGGGAGAGTGAGAAAACCGCCACCCGACTCAGGTGGATGAAAGCATTCATGAAGCAACAATCCCGGCTGCGTACAACAATGATGACGACAACAACGACGAAATTTAGTTTACATGCTTTTCAGTCTTTTTTCTGTACAATTTAAATATTTTCGAATATTTATGAATTCTCGGATTTATAATATTTATTTTTGTTTTATTTTATAAATAAAAAAATAAAACAAAAATTATAAATCACAGAAAAATAAATAACAAAACAATAAAATACTACACGATCCGTCGAATATCCATCCATTTTTTTAAAAGCACCCGTCAGAAATCAGTTGGTTACGGTGTCTCAGACCCGTCGGATAACGATCGGTCTGGACCGTCAGCAATCCATCGATTAACACCCGTCGGGAATCTGTCGGTTCAAAACCGTCGGAAAACTGTTTGTCCTTCTTTGTCGGGATTCCGTCGATCAACGCCCATCGGAAATCTGTCCGTCCACCACCCATCAGTTATTCGTCACATCGTTGTCGGAAATCAATCCGTCATATATTTCCGACGGATTGGTTGTTGTCGGAAATCCATCACTAGCTGTAGACGAATTTTCAACGGCAAGGTTTTTCTGACGGCGTGGATCTGACAGACAAAACTTATCGGTAGTCAGTCGATTTTCGTGATTTATGACGGATGAAAATGGCTAAAAAGCACTAGTCAGTAAACCTTTGACTATGTAACACCAAAGACGATGCAGTAGTTAATGGTCGAATCCACGACCTCCAAAGTTTACATTGTAATCTACTAAACTATCTAATTCAGCTAAGATAATCAAAGAGGGTTTTTGTTTTCTATTTTTGTACTGGGTTTTAATTCAATAATGATAAAAACGCTACACCTAGGAATAATATATGGAGTGCATACAAGCACTGGATGTTTATTTAGGTTCAAATTTCAAACTATCTCCAACTCAAATAAAATTATAGATTGATCCACTTTTGTAGCATCAATCACTTTTCCTAGCAATTCATATGTCTAAACTTTCATCTGGACCTAAATAGCTAAGAAACCATTACCAGAACTGATTTGATATGTTCACAATCCGCTTTAGCATCAATTTTCGTTGGCTAATAATAGATTGCTCTCCTAGTGAGTTTTCTAGATGTCAATTACAATTTCCTTTCAAAAGACAATCCTAAAGGCGATAACTAGGTGATTAAGCTAGCTTAAGAATTACATCATCACAAGAAAGAAGACTCTAGAGATATAACCTATCTACATCCAGTTTCTATTCTAGCAATCCATGATTCTCCTAGATCTAACTATGAAACAACACAAAAGCAATTCAATATCATAATGAAGAACAAGATAAACTGAATAATTATTTTATTAAACTGATAAATAAAGAGAACAAGAATTTTAAGAACTTCTCAATAAAAGAAATGACAAGATGAATGAAATCACCAAGTATAATCCTCAAGAACACCAAGCAAATCAAAGGGGATGAACAAAAATGTTTAGAAATCAAAGAAAAAGCAAAAGGGGATTGTTCTGGAGGCTGCAAAACAGAGTTGGGGTTCGTCTGAAATAGTAGAGGAGTATTTATAGGGGCTTAAAAACGCGTGGGCTATGGTTTCGAAAATGGGCCTCGCGGCGGCTGGATCGATCGATCCTTCTACATGTTCGTTCTGAATCTGGATTGACATGTCTCAGTAAAACAATCATATCTTCCCACCCGCTAATCAAAATTACTCGAAACCACCGCCTAAGTGAAACTAACTCAATTTCCTATGTCGTGTCAAAATTTGAGATTTAAATTCCTACGGGTGGGACTTTATCTGACACGATTTTAAGACACTTTGGACTGGTTATGCATTGTCATTTCACTTGTTTGCCTCTCTTTTCCTCAAATCTTCATTCCAAATCTTCAATTCAAGCTCCAATGCATTAAGAACCTGTTAAGACTCTACACAAAACAAAAGACTCGAAAAACAAAGCAAAAACAAGGATAAAAAAATGTCAAAAACGCAATATATCAACGGATTACCAACGGTTTTTCCGTCATATCTGCTGTGTTTTCTTGTAGTGAGGTTTTGTTAGGGTGAAAATATTTTTTTGGAGTATAGGGTTTAAAACCCTGAACCTTGGATCTTAAATCATAAAAAACTATAAATAATTTACACTTAAGTAGTGGTGTTTTTAAAAATTTACTATTTTTCATGGTGTTATTGAAAACTGCAACGCCAAAAATGGTGTTTTAAAAATTCCCTTCGTAATATTCCTTTTCTTTGTTGTTTATTTTCCGTTTTTCAAACACTAAAACCGACTCTTTGATCTGAAAAATCAGTTAGACACAGTAATACAAAGTAGTTAGCTTAATTTTAATTTACAACCCAAAAGAATAAAAAATAAAAATTTATGAATGAAAAATTTATTTCACATGTTTTTAAAAAATAATCAAAAACAAAGTTTATATTTGCTCAGTGTTAGAGATCTTTTATTTTCTTAATTCATCAATCATTACCAGCTAAAACTTTGTTTATGAATGGGGAAGAGAGTAAAGTGGGGGTGGACAGAAAGTGAAGCTTGTCAAGCATATCAAATGAATTAAATATGGGTTAAGTGTATCAAACGGATAAAATAGATCAAAATTTATGTGAATAGAATTACTATTTAAATCCTTTTTAACACTCTTTTAAATCTCAATAAATGAATAGAGATGTGAATAATGAAAGCGATCCGATTTGTAAGTTCTTGACACGCTCATTTGACGCACTCCCATTCACATCCTTTCTGTCTTGGAGAGAAAAGTCAAGCTCTAATCTTGGAGAGAAAAGTCAAGCTTTAATGTCAGATTATAAATATAGTTATTTATAATTTACCCAACCCCTCCCCCACGTGCTGGGGTTCTGTAAGAAAAATATATTAGTCTTGTTTAAACATGTTTGATCTTGACTTGATAAGTACAAACTAATAATCGAGAAAAAACGTAATATATTAATTAAAATGAAATAACGTATCCGATTAATATCTCCTCAGTCCTCACTATAGTTTGAGCTTATGATGCATTTCTTGTATTCAACTAAAAGCATATTGCACCAAAAGTAAAACAGCTGATCTGCCATGGCCGTGCAAGATGAGAACCAAGTCTTCATCAGTTTCAGAGGAGCAGACGTGCGCAGAGGGTTACTAAGCTTCCTTATAGACGAGCTAAAGAGGGGTTGCGTAAAATACTATGTTGACAGCAACGAAACAAAAGGAGAGCCTCTACAAATTCTTCTCCAAAGGATCCAAGAGTCGCGGATCGTGCTGGTCATCTTTTCGGAAAACTACATGAAGTCGAGGTGGTGCATCAAGGAGCTGCTGGAGACTACAAAAGAAATGATAGGGCCAAGAATAAAGGTCATCCCAGTCTTCTATAATGTAAGAGTCAAAGATGTGAAGAACAACTGGAAAGTCAGTGAACAAACAAGAGGGGACGAGGGAGACGAAAGAGAAGGCGAAGAAGAGAGTGAAGAGATAAGGCAAGATCGGGAGAAAAAAGTGAAGGAAGCTTTGAGGACCCTCACCGGGATTATGGGCATCAGATCTAGTCAGTTCTCGTAAGCCTACTCTCTTCTCTGGTTTTCTTAGATTATTGAGCACTAGCTAGTCCTAGTGAGATACGTGATGCATATGGGATAGTTTTTTATTTTCTTTATTTGATACTCCCTCCATTTCCAAAAGGATTTTTTTTTTCTTTACACATATTAAGAAAATTTTAATATCTTATTATAATATATTATAATTCAACAAAAACCATAGTAATTGATTATTTTAAACAAATTTCAATTAATATGTTTTGAAATTTACAATATTCAGACCAGGAATTGTAACCTAGTGGTTTGTGTCTTAGATATGTCACTGTATCACCCTCTGGGTTCGAGCTCACCATATTGTTTTACTGTGTTGAAAAAAATATATAAACAAAAATTTACAATTGATACACAAAAGTTTACCATTTGTATTTAACCACAAAAACACATATAAAACGATGTAGTACTTAAGGATCAAATCCACAGAGATCGATAAATTGCAAACTAAAACTATACTATAACTTTAGAACTAGAATGTGGGGGGTTTAAAATTGACTATCTAGTGCAGGAAACAATAAATTAAGATTTGAGTTTTAAACAATTGAAAGAAAGGTTAGGCGTTGGAAAATTCGGGAGAAGAATCCAAACTGTCGCCAAAATAGAGCAGTGTCGTTCGACACCAATGATGGTGTCGTTCGACACTCTCCCGTAAAATCAGGTACCACTGAATTCCTAAACATGAAACCTATTGTAATGCAAACTAACTTCCATTGTGAATGCAATCTATAATTTATTCATAGCAACCCAAATTCCTTTGTGAGTTTTAAGGAATTAATTATGCAATAAACCTAGGTTCAATTGTTCATAAACTATCTAGACCAAATTCCTTTGTGAACAGAAAGTTTACTCCTACTATGATTTGTTCCAACAAATATTAACACTTCCGTGTATAATAATTAACCTATGAACTAGACTCTAGGTGATCAAACTAGGGCTATCATTAAACTTGCTATAAAGGAAGAATTAAGGGTTTAAACCTATTTTAGACTTATGGCTAACAATAATTAATCTAAATCCTAAGAACCCTGAACCTAACAAGAGAACTATTCAAACATATCTAAGCAAAACATCATGCAATTAATGGAAAGCAATAAAATAACAAAGAGAAAAGATGAAAACAAGGGTTCAAAGGATACTTCTCTCCCTTACAAATTCTCTCTAAAGTGAATTAAAGCATGAGCCTAAACAATGGCTTAAACAAAGTATATATAGGAGTCCAGACAAAATTTAGAATTGGTAAATTAACATAATATATTATCCCAAAGAGATTTGGAAAATTGCTTGCTCTTGAAGAAATGGAAATTGCCTTGTTCTCCCCGACGGGTGTCGATCGACACTAGAGGTGGTGTCGATCAACACCTTCCTCTATTTTCCTTTTCTTCACTCGAGCTTTTTATTTATTTTTTATCCATAAATCTTCTAGAATTCACCAAAGGTCCGAAAAACGTCAATGCATCTAAAATGACTCACTTGGACTCTATCTAATAATAATATATAGACTCTAAAACATAAACAATTATATGCTTTACTATATTAAAAACCGGTAAAATATGAGATATATCACCAATAACGACTGCATAGAAAATTAAAAAAAAAATCCATCTTTATGAAACAAAATTTTTTCCTATAAAATTCATCTTTATAAAATAGAGGGAGTAAAAGTGGTCAGTATTTTTTCCTCATTTGTTAATAAATTAGACAGTTTTTAACAGTCTCCAACATTGTGTAGCAAGTTAATGGTATGGATCTAAGGTTGTCTACGGCCCGTCTTACATTCTCTTAACTTAATCACATATATCCATATTTTTTGTAAGAACTAAAATACCATTACTTAAATGTTAAAAACTCTAAACCTTAAAATCATAAACTCAAAGTCTTTCCACCCCTAATAAACCCTAACTCCCTAAAATCTAAACCCTAAATCCTTACAATAAAAGCCTAATAGTTATTAAAATACTAAATCATAAATCAAAAACCCTATAAATCCTAAGTCAGTCATCTATAATTTGACTAAACTCTAAATCCTAAAATCCCAAGGTAGATTTTTAAAATTCTCCTTTTTAGGTTAAAGTTTTTATAGGGGTTTTAGGTTTAAAATCTAAGGTTTATGGTTTAAAAACTCTAAACCTTAAAATCTTAAACCTCAAATAGTCTTTTCACCACTAAGAAACCTTAATCCCCTGAAATGTAAACCTGAAATCCTAAATCTTAAACCATAATAGTTATTAAAAATTTAACCCTTATAAGGGTTTAACCTTAAATACTTAACCCCAGAAACCCTATATCGATCTTAAACCCTCCAAATTTACTAAACCTTAGGTGTTGAAGCCGTAAACCGTAATAAATTTATCAATTATATAGAAAATTAGCTTGTGTAAATAAGTGGTAGTTTTGTAAATATTTTTAAAATGGTAATTCTGAAAATAGTGTTTCAAAATTGGAATTTTTCAAAAAAAAATTAAATCATAAACCCTAACAAATTTATCATTTGTAATTAAAAATAATTTTGGTAAATGAAGGTATAATGATATTAAAAAAACTTTTGGGTATGTAGTGATTTAAAAAAATGGGTGGTTAAATGTGATTAGTGGCTATATGATTCTGAAATATATTTTCCATTTTTATTATAAGTTTATTTGATAATAACTATTCAATTTAAAATTAATATTAGGGAGAATTTCCAAAATTCAAAAATACCATGGGAATGAGGTAATTTTTCAAAAATATCACTATTAAATTTTAAACTATTTATAAGGTTTAGGATCTCGGATTTAAAAACCATTAACCCTAAAATCCTAAACCCTAAACCTAAAAAATTAAACTCTAATAGTTATTAAAGTTAATAAACCCTAACTCTAGAAGTATTTAACCCTAAGCAATAAACCCTAGAAACTCTAAGTCAATCATAAACCACATAATTTTACTAAATATTAAGCCCTAAAACCCTAAATCTTAATAAATTTGTTAACTGCAAAAAAAAGCTTTGGTAAATAGTGGTAGTTTTGAAAATATCTCAAAAGTGGTATTTTTTAAATGAGGTGTTCAAAAGTGGTAATTTTAAAAACTTCTCTTAATATTTACCTATCACAATCATTTTAAAAATCACTATCAACATCATAAATTATAGAATAAAACACGAGTTTTAACTGAGAAGTGACACATGATACTTTGTCAGAGATAGTTGTATTAAGAAAACTCAGGAAGACTGTTTGGTCCGATCTGCGCGACAACGACATTCCTAATTTTCTTATGTAAATATCACCCTTCCAATCTTGATCACCAGTTTGGAACATTTCATGTGATTTATTTGTATGGTTAACAAAAATAAAATAAAATTTCATTTTAATAATAAACAATTTCAAAAACTTTCAACCAATAGTATTTCAATAAATTCAAAAATTTCAATCAATATTTTTAAAAATCCGTAATTTGTAACGATTAAATGATAAAAGTGCACTGAAAAAATAAAAATAAATCTCTTACTATGAAACATAATTTGTTTTTTTTTAAACAATTTCTTTCAGGAGCAGGGGGAGTATAATATAAGATTTATTTTTTGTTGAACGGAATCAACTTTTTTATAATTATTTTACATAACTAATTTCAAAATATATAGAAATGTTGCCAAAAATAAAAATAAAAACATTTAGAGAAAAATGGCTAGTTTCTTGAAAATTTTAATTAAAATAAACTTTTATATATTAAAAATATTATAAACATAAATAAGATTATAATTTTATTAGATTTTTCATTTAATTTATTATAATTTAATTTGATAGATATTGTTTAATTAAAAATTAATATTACTTATGATACTTCATATAATCACTACAAACAAGTTTTGACACATTACACATGAGTGCTTCTTGTACATATATAGTTGTGAGAGGAAACTCTTGTAAATTATATAAGACGGAATCTACAAAGTTTATAAAAAAAAGTTAAAAACGTTTTACTATTGAAATGCAAGAAATTAAAATTACAAAATGATATTGCTTTGAGACTATATAGTGTATGGAAAGTTTAGTAAAAGTTATACAAGCTTACAAGCATTGGAAGAAAGTAAAGTAAAGGAAGATGTTGTATCAAATGACCATGCATGGGTTTTATGATTTTGTTCAACAAGTGTATTTTCGATTAATCTTTCAAGAGATTGCCTTACTTTCACCTCACCAATTGCTGTGTTCCTCACTGTTGCGCAGTACCGACTCTAAATTTATCAAAGAAATTGTCAAGCAAGTAAAGAAAGTGTTGACGAGTTTCGAATTGGAGGAGAAAGTGAGCGCTCCCGTTAATACTCTGCATAGATCAGAAGAGGAAAAGGACATGTCTTTGATCACGTGGATGAATATGACAGAAGAGGGAGAAGAGTTCAACACAGAAGAAAATGTAAAACTTTTTGGGATCACGCAACGTCTTCAAAAGCTGCAGGAGAAGTTAGGGATGGAGCGCGAAATATCCAAGGAAACTCGTATCATTGGACTTCTTGGGATGGCTGGTATTGGTAAGACCACACTCGCACAGAAACTGTTTGAAAAGGGGAAAAACAAGTTTCATAGAAGAATGTTTTTAGATGATATCCATAAAACCACCTCAAAGGAAGAAGAGCTTGCTGAATTGCGGTTTAAACTTCTGAAAAAGTTGTTGAAGAAGACAAATACGACGATAACAAAAAAGACTACACATGAATCTGTGGAGGCAGAGCTATTTGATGGCAATGTTTTTCTTGTTTTAGATAACGTGAACAGCAAGGAACAACTAGAGTATCTTCTCGGAGACAGAAAGTGGATCAACCAAGGGAGCAAGATAGTTATTGTGACAAGTGATAAGTCATTAGTCGAGGATCTTGTCGATGATACTTACGTTGTCCCTGGATTGAACGAGAGGGAAGGGTTAAAGTGCTTTTGTCATCATGCCTTTAGTGACCACAAAGCCTATGAAGGAAATTTGATGAACCTGTCAAGAGAGTTTGTGGATTATGCGAAAGGAAACCCATTAGCTCTTAAGTTACTTGGAGTGGAGCTTCATGGTAGAGACAAGACTCATTGGGAATCCAAGCTGCGTCAACTCGCACAGAGTCCAAGCAAAACCATTCAAGATGTGTTGAATGTGAGTTACAATGGTCTTAGCCAGCAACAAAAAGAAGCATTTCTTGATGTCACTTGTTTCTTCAGATCAGAGAATCACAAGTTTGTGACAGCTTTGGTGGACTCTGAGCATCAAAAGGGTTGTAGCGAGATCAAAGATCTAGCAGACAAGTTCCTGATCGATATCTCTGGTGGGCGGGTAGAAATGCATTGTTTATTGTATAAGATGGGGAAAAAACTGGCTTCCCAACAACAGCAGAGGCTATGTAACCATCAAGACATTATCAAAGTGCTAAAGAAGAAACCGGTAAGGACTAGTTAATCTGAAAACTTACTGTAGAAATGTGATTTTTTTACTAACTTCTCTTCTTGAACTGGTTACCAGGGAAAGATCATCATCAGTGATATCAGAGGTATGTTCTTAGACATGTCTGAAGTAGGGAGCGAGACAGCATTAGGCAAAGAGGCTTTTGAAGGTATGGACAATCTCCAATACCTCAAAATTTATAATTCTGGTTTTCCTCAAACCAACTACAGATTAAACTTCTCCAATGGACTTAAGTTACCTTCAAAAAGAATCCGGTACCTCCACTGGCTAAAGTTCTCAGAGGAAGAACTTCCCCCTGACTTTAGCCCGAATAACCTTATTGACCTCAAGCTTCCTTACAGCAAGATTAAACGGCTTTGGGACGGTGTTAAGGTACATCATCTCATGTGCTCACTTATATGTATGATAGGATTGCAAGTAATTCCATCTTTTTTATTCTGACCGCTGCTCGAAATTGCTTTCATGCAGGATACATCAAATTTAACATGGGTCGATCTCAACCACTCAGTCGACCTATGCGATTTGTCGGGCTTAGAAGGAGCTCAAAATCTTCAAAGACTGAACCTTGAAGGCTGCACAGAGTTGAGAGAATTACACGCGGGGATGGAAAACTTGAATAGCCTTGTTTTCTTAAATCTGAGAGGCTGCACAAATCTTGTGTCGCTCGCTGAGATGAATATGGAGTCTCTTAAAACACTCATCCTCAGTGACTGCTCGAATCTTGAGGACCTTCAGGTCATTTCAAAGCAAATAGAAGCACTATACTTGGATGGCACGGCGTTGAAGAGTCTTCCCGAATCCATTATAGAGCTCAAGAAACTAGTTGTACTAAACTTGAAGGACTGCACAAAGCTAAAGACCGTTCCCGATTGTCTTGGAAATATGAAAGCTCTTCAAGAAGTAATACTCTCAGGTTGTTTAAAGCTTAAGAGTTTTCCTGATCTGGAAGAGAACATGAGAAGATTGCGCATTTTTTTGCTCGATGGGACCACAATAAAAGAGGTGCCAAAGCTATTGCAAAACCCTGATATGAACGGCCTTCCCTTGTTAAGCCACCTCTGCTTAAGAGGAAATAGCGAGATCCAGAGCCTACAACCTGACATTGGTCAACTTTACCATCTGAAATGTATTGACTTGATGGACTGCAAGAATCTTGCATCTGTTCCAACACTGCCACCTAACCTTCAACGCCTAAATGCGCATGGCTGTGAGTCACTGACAACATTGGGAGACCCACTTGCTCATCTTGTGCTAACAGATCAAATACATTCCACTTTCATTTTCTCAAACTGCAACAAGCTGGATGAAGATGCAAAGACCGGTATCATTTCCTACATTCAGAAGAAGAGCCAGTTGATGTCAAGCGCACTTGATCGCTACAATTTGGTTCCTCTCTCGCTCACCTTGCCTCAAAGTTCCTTGTTTGAAAAAATTTGAAGATCTTTTAATGTATAAATTACTTTTGCAGGGTTCTGTTATGGAATCTTTCGTTGGAGCTTGCTTTCCTGGATGTGAAGTGCCTGCATGGTTAAGTCACCAAATCTATGGATCAGTGATAGTACTACCAGAACTGTCACAACACTGGAGTAGCAATGGGACTATTGGTGTAGCACTATGTGCAGTTGTCTCGTTTACAGACTACCAAGGTCCAAATCATGGTTGCTTAGTGAAATGCACCTGTGAGTACAAGAACGCAGATGGGTCTCTTAGGCAGTTTAGTTGCACGGTGGGAGGAAATGAGCCGCAAGAGATCAACTCAGACCATGTTTTTATTGGTTACACAAGCTGGTTACAGATCAAGAAACTAAAGGGAAAGGAAGAGAATGAGAAGAAGGGAAACATTCTTAATGATGATTTACATCAAGCCTCCCTCAAATTTGAAGTGACAGATGATACAGGTAAGGTGGTGAAGAAATGTCAGGTGCTAAAGTGTGGTTTCACTTTGGTTAATGAATCTGATGAAACTGAAAGTGTTTCTTGGGAGGTAGTCTCTGATCCAAGGGTGAATAATAACAATATCCATGGTGTATCAATGGGAAGTGTGGGTTCAGGCGGTAGCGAAATAATTGATAGTGATGAACCTCAAAGGATGGAAGAGACCAACCAAAAAGGAGAAACAAGTATGATAGGTGGTAGCAACATCTCTGACATACATGCGAATTCAGCAGTTAGTGATGGATCTAAAAGGATGGAAGAGATCAACCAACAAGGAGAAACAAGCATGAATGGTGTAGGTACCAACAACAACCCTGACATATATGGGAATTCAGGTGTTAATAACAATGGTGCAATGATATCATCTGCGGACTCGGAGATGGAAAGGATCCAACAGCAGCAAAGGAAAATGAGCTATTGGGCAACTTGGTCTAGTGATAATATTTTCTTCTGCTTTGGCTGCTTTAATCCTCGGGAATAAAAAGAAATGAAACTCTCTTACACTAAAAGTTTGAATATGTTCATTATTGTAGCCAAATGTTGAATTTTTACCTCTCAATCTCAATGAATACGTAACCGGAACCATTGTTTCAGAGAGAGAGAGTGCTGGGATTGTTTCCGATAGTTTCTACATTATTTTTTCACTTTGAGAGAATCATAAATATATCCACATTTTTATACCCATTAACCATATATATCCACCACCCTCTTTTTTAATCATGTATGATGTATACTTTTTTTTTTTTTAATACAATTATATCCGTCATTTATCAAAACTATTTTTCATTACAAATGATAAATTTGTTATGATTTAGGATTCTAGGATTTAAGGTTTAGCAAAATTATAGAGTTTATGATTTACTTAGGGATTAAGATTTAGGCTCCAAATGGTGACCATTAAAAGGGAAAAGAATGAAGAGGAATATTGAATTCCTCTCCATTCCTTGAAACTAACACCATTTGTAAGGAAAAAGAATGAAAAAGAATATTGAGTTCCTCTCAGTTCCTTAAAACTTACACCATTTGTATGGAACTTTTTTTAATTATTATTCCTCTTCGTTCCTCTTCATTCCTCCTCATGCAGAGAATTAGGCTCCAAATGGTGACCATTATGGGAACAAAAGGAATGATGAGGAAT
>OVAP01001178.1:0-25957 GCA_900406295.1 Aurinia saxatilis | reverse complement strand
AAGCTGATGTACAGATAGTTGTGGTGGTTCAGTGGTTAAGTTCCTAAATTTAACTTCCATAAGTTACCTGGTTCGATCCTCTGAGGGGATATTATTTGTTTCATTTTTAACTTGTCACTCTGTTTTGTATCAAACTCC
This sequence comes from Aurinia saxatilis, assembly GCA_900406295.1. Lineage (NCBI taxonomy): Eukaryota > Viridiplantae > Streptophyta > Magnoliopsida > Brassicales > Brassicaceae > Aurinia > Aurinia saxatilis. The sequence continues at coordinate 25,819 of OVAP01001178.1, read as the reverse complement.
CAGATAAATATTCACAAAAAAACAGTAACATTACTAACTAATTTGCTTCAAATTACATTCCATATTTGTCTACAAGATATTGTTTTATTATGTATTCAATATTTCACAATTATATGGTATGTGTACATATGGCTCCCAAATATATTTTTTTATTTATGTAGGAAAAAAAATATGGTCTCAACAATTTGAAAAATTATTATGATCAAATTAGTGTGACATAAATTTAATGTGGGTCAAGCCATGGTCACAAAATGGCAAAGACTTAAAAAAATAAAAATAAAACATCTAAATAATTTGTCACACATAATTTATAACAAAATTGTAGGAAATTACCCACAAATATAATTTTGTAACAATATTGTCACTAATTAGCTACAAAATAAATTTCATAGCAATTTTGTAGCTAATTAGCTAGAAACAGTCACAAAACACCCACAAAACACTATTCATTATTTATTTGTAACAAATTTGTGCAGATTAGTAGCAAATTTTGCTACAACAAAATTTTGTAGTAATTATTGTTGCTATATTTCATTATTCTTGTAGTGTTCGACCAAAAGGACTTCATTAGTTGTCTAAGAAAGGACTCGATTTTGTTTGGCAGCTCCACCAATATTCTTGTGTGGTTGTGTCTTGTGTGATTTGGAAAAGAGTTTTATGTTTCAGTTAATTATGATTCAGAAAAGAGTTCATGTGACTTCTGAGTCTTAAATCAAAAGTTTGAATCATGATGAGAAAAGTATATTAATCGAAGTCTAAAATTTTATGGTTATAAGAGACTTTTAATTATTTGATAATTGATCATTTTGGTCGAAGTATAATCAATTCATATATAAAAACAATCACATTTGGTATCGGCAATTGTAAAATTAATACTTATTTGAAAATTCGACATATGAGATTGAATTATAATATATAAGATTGAGAATGGGTATATGATCATGTGGGTCCAAGGTGTGAACATGTGAATAAATCCTTGGAAGCTGTGGATGGGCCAACCAAATGTAGAATCACTTCTCAGCCTTTCTCATCATCCTCATAACTTTTTTCTCTTGTTATTCCAATTCCATATTCCCTTTTTTTTATGTTTGTATCACAATCCATACATATATATGTACATTTCTTAAAAATATGCATACATGTATACAATGTGTACATATAAGATGACCCTCTTGACACATTTCCCTCACATGAATCCATCTTTTGGTTCTTTTCTTCTTTCTTCATGGTGTTCACATACATTTTTTAAACTAATTGTATAGATCAGTCCTATGATTTTATTACTACCTAGGGTATATACATTAAGGTATAAATATATAGATTTGTTACATTATATGGAATGAAAAAAATTATAAATAAAATTGGAACGAAAACCAGTCAAAATGTTGTATATTTACATGTGTAAAACACAATTATATATGAACCTAATAAGGTAATTCAAAACAATTGGAATTGATCATTTTCTCTATTTAAACAAAAAAACCAAAACAAAAAGTAGACCTATAACTGAATTGATAACTTTCTCAAGCTATGTCTAAAACAGAGAATTTTTTATTTAACAGAACGAACATTAATCATTCCAAATGATGTTAATGGTTTTTGGTATATTACACTAAAAATGCGCAAACTTACAAGAATTTAATGTCATTAATCTGAATCATATAACTGATAACAAACATAAATAAAATGTTATAAGTATCCGATTCTCAAATTATTTGTTTGGTAATAGGTAAATACGACTTATGCCAAAAATCTACATTTCAACTTCAAAACTATGAATATATATTGTTGTGTTTACTATCCACGTATCAAACTTTTGAACCAACAAATGATAGGTTCGTGTGTATAAATATATCAGTTTTGGTAAATCAAATTTATTGGATATATTAGATAAAGGAAACACAGCTAATTGTTTAATTTAGAAGAAAAAATATTATAAATTTTTGTAGTCATCTAATTTATTAATATTATTACAAAATATTGTGAGATTTGGTACATATGATCAATATGATACAGTTTGTAACAGATATAACATTTACAATACATACAAAATCTTCAAAACTGAAACGTGATGTTCACAAACAATAAGACCAATCAAGTATATTTGCAAATTTAGAAATAATTATATGAATTATTTGAACTGATGAAGTATTTACGAATTTCCTATAAAATTATAGAATAGAGATGTTTAAATAAATAAGGAGGAACTATATATATAAAAGACACAGAATTTAATTATTTCTTTGTAATGGTGATTAAGATCTGAATTCTGAAACATTGGAACATGAAAGTAAATTACTTCTGATAAATTACTTAAAAGTTTAGTATGGGTAACATGGTCACATGATATCCAGGGCAGAGCGTACGTTAGAGTAACCCCCAGTTTCGAACCAGACTAAAATGAACCGAACCATATTATTTTGAGATCAAAAAAATTATGGGAGATCTAACAAAAAAGGAAAGTTAAATAAATTAAAAAATCGAAAGAAAGAAGAAGAAGAAGAAGAAGAAGCCTACGGTTGTTCTGTTCCTTTCAATCTTGTAAAAGCTCCACCAAATTGTCAATCTTCATCTTCAATTTTTGATTGATTCTCTTCACCAAACCCTAACTTTTTTTTTTTTTACAATTCGGACAATACTAAAAAAACAATCGAAATCGAGATGTGTCTGATTGTTTTTTTGTGTCTAGATGAGTCTGATTCGGAAACCTGAAACCGAAGAGAGATGCTAGGAGCGATTCATTTCGGAGTATTAGCTGCTTGTTTCGTCCTCTTCGTTCCCATGGCTATGGCAGGTTATCATCTAAGCAGGAACAAGATGCTTTTCTTTAGTGGTGCTTTGTTCATTTCTCTCGCGGTTTGTGTTCATCTCACACCTTATTTCCCTTCGGTCTCCGACATTGTAGCTTCTGTTTCGTCTGTTGTTGTGTATGATCATCGTGGGTCTTGTATTAACGAGGTGAATCAAGTTGTTTGGGATGTTAAACCGAGAAGGGATCTTGAATCTGTTCGTAGGAATAATGGGTCGAAGCTTGATTATTTCGACAAGAATTGGGATTGGGTTAGTTCTAGGAAAGTTTTGAGTTGTGAGTTTCAGAAACTGGATAAGTTTGATGTTTCTGATTTGTTGAATGGATCTTGGGTTGTTGTTGCTGGTGATTCTCAGGCGAGGTTTGTTGCTTTGTCTTTGTTGAATCTTGTTTTGGGTTCGGGTTCGGAGGCGATGGAGTCGGTTAAAGGGGAGTTGTTTAAGAGACATAGTGATTATAGTGTTGTGGTCAAGGAGATTGGGATGAGGTTAGATTTTGTTTGGGCTCCTTTTGAGAAAGATTTGGATGATCTTGTTGTGTCGTATAAGAAGAAGAACAAGTATCCTGATGTTGTGATCATGGGAAGTGGGTTATGGCATATGCTTCATGTGAATAATGCGACGGATTTTGGTGTTCGGTTGAAGCAGTTGAGTAATCATGTTGAGTCGCTTGTGCCCATTACGCCAAAGGAGCCAGAAGGAGGAGGATCGGTTTCCAGTAGATCTATGCATCTGTTCTGGATCGGGATGCCGGTTTTAATCAATGGGATGTTGAATACGAATGAGAAGAAGGAGAAGATGAGTGATACTGTGTGGCATGAGTATGATAGAGCACTGGGGGAGAGTAAGATCTTGCGCCAAATGGGCGGTCCGCTTATCTTGCTTGATATCCAGTCGTTCACTTGGAATTGTGGACCACAATGTACGCTTGACGGGATGCATTATGACACTGCAGTTTATGATGCTGCGGTTCATGTGATGCTCAATGCGTTGCTTATCGAATCTCATCAAACTTTATGAGTTCTTGAGACAGGTTTTTTTTTTCTTTCCTGTTTTTGTTTGGAGTTTTTCTTGTAGAGTTTTAAGAGAAAGTGGGATGTTCATAGGAATTTTTACACGGTGATCCTTTTAGCCTAAACAAGCTTCACATTGGAAGTAAGTTTTCTTGGTTATAGGTTTGATAGCTTTTGACTCTGAAGTTATAATAACCTTTAGTTATTCTGATTTCTGTTATATCAAAGCACTATTTTGCATTCTTTTTACGGTTTATCTCTGATTCTTAGCTTCTGTTACAAAACTGGAACACTGTACACTAGTGGTTTCGGTCGAAAATTGTAATACTCAATACTCATCATTCGCTTTAAGCATTTGAGAGGAAGCTCTTGCTGCTTACTCCTTAGTAATGTAAACAAATAGATACAACAGTGATGTTTGTGTGATCACTGTTCTTAGTACATTGGTGGCTTTTGTACCTATTCGTGGGAGAGTGAAACTATAAAATGCAAATTAACATACATCCCCTAGTTTCTTCCTTTTCAACCCTAAAGATAACCTTAGACCAAGATCCATATACTTGCCATAAAAAATTTCTCACCCGGAAAAAAGAATCACGAGATACCAATGGACTTGTGGGTGTATTACGGAGTCTCAAATTGTTTGCCTTCAAAGGTCTGTCCCCAATCCCAGTTTCTAGGAGCAACGTTGTAAGCAGTCACAGTCGATCTGTCACTGGCAGTTACTTCAAATGAGAGAGCTTGGTTCTTGAGATCAGCATTGATATGCCAATTCTGTCCCCAATTACGACCCATTTGTAACCACCCAGTTCTCGAACCTTTAATCTTCACAGCAGATATATCACCAGATCCCGCTACATTGGTGATCAGAACCGAAATGAAAATGCCTCCACCATCGACTGTAAACCGAATACTCCCTTCCCTTCTACAGTTGATCCTGTTTCCATAAAAACCAGCAACAATGATTATATATTTTGTAAACCAACAAGGATCCAGTGTCTCACAGTATCAGAAACAATCAGTGATCACCCTAGTGTCTAGAACATTTCCAAAACACTCTACGCACAACCTAAAGCTAGTCAATTTGTAGAGCTGCTAGTGCCTCGGCTGCCGTTTACTAAAGATAGTAGCTCGAGAAGAAGAAGAAACAAAGGTAAACAACATTAAGGAAATGAAACAACCAGTTTCAGCCCTATTATATAGTCCTGCATTCCCCAAAACTAATCTTCCTAGCCCCTAAAATCCGAGCAAATCTAACTTACGATGAGCAAATACTAGAACAAGGGCATTAAAGTAACTTACTAAATTCAGAACAGCATCTAGGTTTAAACTCAGAGCTCACATAAAGCACACGGATACCGAAGAAGACACACAAAAAAAAAACACAAAAGCAAAAGTAAATAATCAGGTTCCCAAAAACGCAAAAACGCACCTGCGATACTGAACGGGCATATTCCCAGCTTTCCAAATAGCGATCTTCTCAAAGGCTTCAATAGGAAGCACAAAATGCTTATTGGGAGGATTACAGTAACCACCACCATCCTTCTCAAATCCATAATTAGGAGCACAGAAATTAGTAACAGTAACAATAATGGAAGTACCAGGTATACACCAACGAAGATCATCAACACATCTAAGCTCAAAGCAAGCACCACAGATCTGACCTCGTTCGAACAAACTCTCGCTTAGTCCAACCGTAGCCATACCGTATCCGGATTTAACTAGATCTCCGTATCCACACGCACCTCCTACTGCATCTCGTGGATTCGTAGCTGCGTAGTATGTTGCTCTTGCTGCTCTCCATTCTGATGCGTCGGAGGAGACTGAGGAGGAGGATGGGGATGAGTAGTGAGAGATCGCCGGCGGAGGAAGAAGAAGGAGGAGGAGGAGGAGGAAGGAGAGAAACGGTTGCATCTCCGGCGAGAGAGGAAGTGGGAAGTGTCGATTTCAGAGATTTGATGATTAATTTCTTCTCTTTTTGTTTCTTTAAGTGGGAAAACTGTTTGCTTTTTATTGTGTTTGTCGGTTTATTTGAAATGACTAATATGTCCCTGGTCCCCAAAGGTTTAAGCGGTTTAAGCCCAAATCAAATCCAATTTTGGAAATGTTTGTAACGTGACATTACGAGACGGATCATTGCATGTGACGACGACTGACGGGTGTGTCGCTATGTGTAATGTGTTGAACATTCGAGTATTTGATCCGGTTTGGATATTTTGGGTATCCATACGAGAATAGATATCGAAATCGAACGGGTAATTTTGATTTTTATTCGGTTTGGCTAGTTCAAAAAAAAAAAAATGTTGAATTTTATGATGATTCTACGTTATTTATTAGTAATTCGAGTATAGGGAGTAATTAGATTATTCAGATTTCAGTCATTTCACTGAAATAGTTCAAAATTGTTAAATATATAATTTTCGGTTTAGATCAGTTCGATTTGTGTATTCGGTTATGAATAGTTTGCCCGGGTCCATAAGTGAAAGATTTAGAGATAAATTGTATATAGTTTTTATTGGTTACATTACACATACATATATACCCCATATAATGTTTCCAAATTGATATTAAATATTAGACAGGATATTTTTGTGACCATTCATTCAGTACATGCGGCTTTGATAATGGCTTCGAAATGCTTCTTCTCGTGGATCATATAATGTCCACCATCAGGAACTTCATGGAGTTTCATCCATGGTAGCTTATCACATATGTAGACTAGAACATCGCGCAATATTTGTTTGTCTTGAACTGCACACCACATATGAACCGAGCCTTTGTTACTATCAGAAAACGGATTGCTCAATTCGGTTGGATCAAATTCCCAATTCGCGTAGCCCGCGATGATGTCTTGATGTGTAGTCACATATTCACCTTGTCGCATAGCAGACTCCTATAGGTGTATACAAAACTTATAAAATCAGTTCAGAACTACAAGGCGAGTTTGAATCGGTCTATGTATGTACATATATACCTTGATATAGGGGTGTTTTGTATGCAATTCAGCGAGTTCTAAGTCTCGTTCGGTCATTGTATCTTTGGGATTTCGACTGTTTGAAAACCATTTTTGAGTCATCCACCAATATAACAACCATGGACAATAGTGTGCGACTCTAATCGTCATCCGAAACCCAAATGGCAATTTCTTCAATGCTGCATTCAACAAGTTTTGAGGCACACGACTCCACCAAAAATTTATCAACGGAACCACCAATGTTGCTCCACTTAGTCTATAAATATTGTTAGTAAGATTCACATAAGTCCCTTTTCAACAATATATGTATTTATGTGGATTTGAACATAAGTATTGATAAATCAATATTAACATTAGTATATTAAACTTTGTGATTAATATGTAAATTACCTATGAGGAATGTATTTGAGGCAACCATAAATAGGGTAGGCTCCAAGTGACATTCCTATGACATGGAACTTTGGACCGATTTGCAATTTGTCAGCAATTTCTTCGATATCATATGTATCGGTTTTGATCGTTCGTGATGGATTAGGATCGCTTTCTCCATAACCAGCTCGATCGAAAAACAAAAAATATATCTTAAATTCTTCGATCATTTCCTTAAAAAAAAAAACAGATGAGTATCTATATTGCAATTCCAAATATCATTTTACAAAACAAATCATAAATATTATCATAAATAAATTTTAGGTGATGTATTGCAATACAATCATCAATTTATATGTTTATGTACCTGTGTGATGTATAAATCGACATCCTTGGAATTTCCATTTCCATGGAGGATTATTATTTTGTTTTTGGCTTTGTCTTTTGGGAACCCCAACTCTTTGTATGCTAAATGTCTGCCATCATTGAGCTTGATCCTTGGAGATATCTCAGAAACATTTTCCGGCAAGGGAATTGGCGGTGGCGGTGTTTTGGACTTATAGACATAATAGCTTACCAATCCCACAACCACAACTAGAAGAAACATTATTTGGCCTATAGACAATAATTGAGGTAAAATTGCAATGAAAATTTTAGTAGAATAAACATGTGAAACTACTGGTAACTAGCAAGAGTGAGTAACCATTTCCATGGATTGGTAATTAAGTCTCTTTCTTAAAAACTAGAATTTCTTTAAAGAAAATGAAACAAGAAGAAACTTACAAGATCAGATATGTCTAATTGCATGAACAGTTAATGTTTTAGGAGATGGCTTTTTAATGTGATGTACAGAAATGGAACTCTGGCACAAACAACTTAAATAATATTTAGTTTTGTTGGCAAGCTGACCACTTTATTACAAATGTCTTTTATGTATTTTTCTTTTTGTTACAAATGTCTCTATATTTGCATTACTCTTACTGGATTTGGTTGTTCCTTTGCATTTTGTGTAACGCTCCCATCCTTTAATTGCAGATCTACATTTTAGTTTTGTATTTATTATATTCATTTAATACCTACTAAGAAAAAAAAAAGTTACTCATAAAAAAGTGATAAAAACATTAATTATATTGTTCAAAGTTTACAACTGAATTTGGTGCTAACTGAAAAATAAAATAAAAGTCTTTGTAACATATATTACATTACCAATGAGTTTGGCTGTCTTCTACTCTTTTTGCTTTTTTTATGAATTGATGAGTAACTCCCCCTCGTTTATTTTGCATGATTTTCTATTAATGTTTTGTACTTTAATCATGATATAACTGACAAAATATCTGTAAAAATTGATTGAAGTATCTACTCAAGGTCTCTTTTGCTTTACTACAAGACTTGTAACCCCTAAATTCCATTAACTTTTTAATATAATTTTTAAATACTCATAACTTTATCAATTTTTTTAATTAACTTTATCAAATTATTACAAACAAAATATATATTAAAGGTTTTTTTTCATTTAAGTACAAGCGGTTTTAATAATGTCTTCAAAATGCTGCTTCTCATGGATGATAAGATGTCCAGCGTCAGGGACTTGATGAAGCTTAATCCATGGAAGCTTATCACATAAATAGAGTATAACATCGCGCGAAATCTGTTTGTCTTCGAGTGCACACCAAATGTGAACTGACCCTTTGTTATCATCTGAAAATGGATTGCTCAATTCCGTTGGATCAAACTCCCAATTCTCAAAAGCTGCAATGATGTCTCGTTGCATGCTCACATATTCACCTTGTCGTAGAGCCGATTCCTACACCACATCAATTAATACTTCATGATTGAATTTTTTTTATCTTTAAAAATGGATTGTTTTAAGACTATGTTTGTATTGTATATATACTTACCTTGATATAGGCATGTTTGGTGTGCTTATCGGCGAGTTCTATGTCACGCTCGGTCATAGTTTCTTTAGGATTTTGGCTAAATGGTGAGAACCATTTCTGAGTCATCCACCAATATAACAACCATGGACAGTAGTGTGCGACTCGAAGTGTCCACTGGTTTTGAATTGGTATTTTTTTTAAGGCTGAACTCGACAAGTCTCGAGGCAGACGACTCCACCAAAAATTCAAGTGAGGAACCACCAACGTTGCTCCACTTAGTCTAAAAACATTGTTAGGATACTACCATAATTAAGTATAACTTTATAAGCCATACTATCTTAATTTATATGCAAAACATATTCATATCGATCTTATATACATACTTTGAAGAGAGAATGATAAATACCTATGAGGAATGTACTTAAGACAACCGTAAATTGGGTAAGCCCCTAGTGACATTCCTAAGACATGGAATTTTGGACCCAGTTGTAATTTGTCAGCGAGTTGTTCGATATCATATGTATCTGTTTTCATTGTTCGTGCTGGATGTGCATCGCTTTCTCCATAACCCGCTCTATCGAAGAGTAGGAAATATATCTGGAACTCGTCAATCATTTCCTAGAAGCCAGATGAGCGTACGTTATACTTGCAAATATTATGAAATGTTATAAAAATAATGAAACTACTAGTATAATATAATTATTAGTCTAATAGTTTACCTTAGTGATTTTTAAATCCACTAACTTGGAACTTGCATATCCATGGAGAATAATTATTTTATTTTTGGCTTTGTCTTTTGGAACCCCTATTTCTCTGTAGGCTATATATCTGCCATCATTGAGCTTGATTCTTGGACATATCTCAGAAACATTTTTGGGCAAAGGAATTGGCCGCGGAGGTTTTATGGACTTGTAGACATAATAGCCTATCAAACCAACAATCAAAACTTGAAGCAACATCATTTACCTGTAGATAATAATATTTGGAACATTGCAAATAAGTACTTAGATTGCTTGATAAGACTATGCATGATACACTGATACTTTCAATATCTCGGGAAAATGAAAGACGATTATATAAGATATGCGTACATACAAAACCTGGCTTGATGATTTTGAGAGAAGGCTAGCTATAGGTAATATGAAATCGTTTAATGATGATATTGTTGGCTAAAAGGAACTTACCAATATATACTTACCACAAGTCAAATGCAATACTACTTAAGCAAATTACCACAGATTTGAGCAAAGTTGAAAAGAAGGAAGCTTGTTAAAATGTGTTGACCATAATAAATTCTTCATGCAAAAACTTGGATTTGAACTTAGAGCATCTCATTGAGTCTCACCAAATATAATTAAAAAACAAAAAATAATAAAAATATTAGTGAAGTCTCGTAAATTTTATGAGACTTGTGAATTAAGTCTCATTGGATGGAGACTTTAAAGCCCAATCTCATAAATTGATGAGACTCATTTATTATTTTATTATTTTTTGTTTTTTAATTATATTTGGTGAGACTCAATGAGTTTCACCATCGGAGATGCTCTTAACATGCATATGACACGTCCTTTTTCAAAAAATCTCTCAATATATTTTTTTAGATTGCAACATTCATATATAAAAAAATTTTAGGAAAAATATGAGAAAAATTAAAATTACAATTAAGATATACATGTATTAGATTACCATTAAGACAATACTAATAGACATGTATGTATGCATGTAGATTTGTAAGACTTTGTATATTTTTTTCTTATTTTGTTAAACTTTTTATAGATTATACAGGATTTGATAATATTTATACATAATCTTCTTGTTATTAATAATTCAAAATATGATTTTTAAAAGCAAAACTTAATTTGTTGAATGCATTGATGTAACTCTTATATAGGCTATCAATTGCATCGAAAACTCTTCTACACATAATTAATTTTTAAAAATTAATACACTCCCGATGGTACCCTTTCATTTGCAATAAAGAGTGTATGAAATTGCGTAAGGTGTCGTTGTGGCCTTTGGCTTCCTTAAAAATCAATTTGACAGAGAAGAGAGGTTACTGATTGTGCGACTGTTACTCTCTTCTTGATCTAAGATACGACTATTCTTTGATGTCTGATATAAAAGGATATTTTTTTTATTCTTTAACAATAGACGACCGTGATAAGAAGAGATAACAAGTGAAACACAATGCTCTATTGAAATGGTTGTATCCGTCTTGCTCATTAGTATACTTTCTGGCATTTTACTCCGTATAGATTTAGTTTCATCAGTTTTCGTTGTATACATAGGAAAAGCCGAAACAAACATGCCACAAAGGTTTCTGTAATTTACCAGCAGTGAAGAACAATGCTTTGTATGAGGTGCTGAATGAGTTCTCATAAAAGAAAAAATTAACGATACTGAAAAAACCAGAATACATTCATACTTTAATTGTTATTTGTATGAAGGGAGAATTTAAAGAGCAAAATTAATGAAAGTCATGGTGTAAAAGACTTTGCTACGCTGCCAAAAAACAAAAACATCATTTATTCTTTCTTAATAAACATACTGTGACTCTGAGGTCGTTTCAAACCAAAGAGTTAAAACGCTGTGTCTTCCATGAGAAAGGGAAGAAGACTCTGAAATCTTCATATTCACAGGTCCTCGGGACCATTGATGTCCTGTAAAAAAAAGCACATTGGAAATTTTCAGTCTGATTTCCAAAATAAGTTGGGTTTAAAGTGCGGATGTGAGATGCCAATTTGGTTTAACTGAACCAGATTAAAACCCCACAGTAAAAATTCTGATTTCAACTATTCGGTTCCTATAATTCATCAACCAAGCAAAAATCGGATTATTTGTTACGTTACCTTGTTCTCGATCACAGCCCCATCAGGAATTTCAAGCTTCACCCCGGATTTTGCCGTCACAGTCACCTTACCCTGCAGAAACAGAACAATGGGAATTCGTTATGGAGAATAAACATACATGTATACATGTGAATGATAGGCATATCTACAGACATTGGATATACATATAGAGAGAGATATTGATGTTGTACCTTGAGAACAACAGAAGAGCCAAACCAGACATCACCAGAGACCTTAAGGCTGTCAAGCTCAACGATACTTGGAATGGATTTGAAGCGGCCCAAGAAGTTAGCCACCTGATTGAAAGATACAGTACGTGAGGCTCATGACTCATGGGAGAATTGTTTAGATGAGGACACTAGACTAGTCAAAAGATCTTTATTCTTTTACCTTCTTGAATTCCGGTCCCAATTCAATTGATGGGTTTGACGGGTTAGTTCTAGCTTTGTTTCGGGTCACAAAGCCATCAACTAGGGTGTAGAGATCAGACTGTAGAAGAACCAAATCTTAAATCAACATCCAAACGTTTCAGAAGAAGTCTGTTTTACAGTTGGGTGAATAGTGTTTACCTGGACGAGCAGCAAATCTGAAGTTGCCTTGACTGGCAAGAACCTTGAGCGAGGAACATTTGCCCCAATGGCGTTGTCGAAGAACTGTTTTGAGCCAGAATCACACAAAAAGTAACTTTAGAAGAAAATTACAGTTTGCATTCCTTAATTCGATATGTGCCACTAGGAAGGATGCATATTTACCCTTATTGCAGCACCGGCCGCAGTTTCCAATTGGAGAACTTTGACTCCATCAACTTCCTGAATATCATTTTCAGTCTTGACTCCGTTAGAAAACTATTAAAATTGCATAATATGAGAAACTATACAATAGGCAACACAAGCACCTTTGGGTTTGGAATGATCTCCATTTTAAGTGCATCAGCTTCCACAAGCTTTTTGATGGCCTTCAAGTTAACCCATCTGTACACTTACACAGTTAGTCTCTACAATTTTGTTTATAAACATTTTGGGGACATGATCTACTTACAGGTTGTTTGTGTTGAAGATCTTGAACTTCTCAATTGATTTGAACTCATTGACCTATCACAAACATAAAATACGAGCTCGGAGTTAAGGAACCAAAAGAAAGCACAAACAATAGTCTACAGTTGAATTTTTTTTTTTTTCTTCAGTATATTTGGCATTCACCATTTCCCCTTCATAAGATCAAATCTAAAGCAGCAAGGAGGTAGAAAGGGCTTCTAAACTTCCCAAATTCTCTGCTATATATGCTACAAGATTTTCCAGCAATCTCTAAAAACCGAAATCCAAATAGTAACAAGAGGTATAAACTTACATGTTCATCAGGAACCTGAGCAATCTCCAAAAGCTGGGATAAACAAGAAAAGGCCAATATTAGAGGTCAAGAAAAGCCAATGTTCTTTAGCGAGAAGATCATCAAATGCAAAGAGGCTTGTGAACTTATTATATATATATTACTATATTGGGGATCTACGAAACATACATATCAATATACCGCTGGTATTTATTTTATATACTTTTCACTAAAAATGCATCTACAAATCCTAAAAACTCTACAACAGGTAAGAACCCAATCTTATGAACAGTAATAAATATACATAACAAAAGATACATTTAAACAAAGAATTAAGAGCTAACCTGAACTTTGCCTTCATAAGAAATGAGAGTTCCTCCCTTTACATCTGCCAATGTTTTGGGTGTGACCTCCATACAGTATTCGTTCTTGTTCTGGATCAAGTGCTTCAGGATTTCTGCATCAATTAAACCAAGGACGAGGAAAGCGAGATAGTGAGTACAAGATTTTCATGCATTTTTTTCTGATAAACTTTACAAAACTGTGTATAAGCAAGAAAAAGCAAACTACAAAGAATACATACTTAAGTCAACGATGGCACCCAAGTTGTCTGAATTGGCAACAAATACATATTCTTTACCCTGTGAAACCCAGAAAACAAAAATTTCAATAAATATGGAAATAATCCAAATTCCTGGGGAAAACAGTAGCCAACTGCGTTAAAGAAAGAACCTGTGATATGAACGAATCGAGCTTTCCACTGTTCTTGAGGGATGGGAAAACATCACCATGACCGGGAGGATACCTTCACAAAGACAAATATTTTGACGCGGTTAAGAAACTTGAATGATAACAAAGCCCAAGATCAAACAAAATAAATATACTTATATGTAAACCAGTGGAGATGCTTGTCTGATTTGCATTGTATAAAAAAAAATGAAATCATACCAGCCATCCTTGTCGGTCTTTCCCTTGCTGGGCCATGGCACAAACTCATCTGCGACAACACGGGGATATTTGCTCTAGAAAATCCAAGTAAACATTATTATTTGCAGTTCTGGCGTCAGTTTTTTCAGAGAAATGAAATTTTAATTTGCTAATTTGATATGCATCCACACCACAAACCTGGTTAAACGTATGAATGTCAACATTTGAGTTGGTGTACTTTTCCACAATCTGTATATGACAAAAGCAGTCAGCCAAAAAGGACTAACATAAAAAAATTTAAGTGAAGACATGTGATCCACAAGTGAAACATAAGTACCTTCTGTGTGTCATCATGTGTGTTGAACGAGTTCATGAGAACCAATGGAACCTTGCAGCCATACTTGTTGTTGAGATTCTGTGGGTGAAGAATATATTGAACACTAGGATCAGAAAACATCAAAGTGGTAGAAAGGCAGAGTAATAAAGAAAATGACAATGACAAACCTCAATCTGGATAACAATCAGATCAAGAAATGTCAAACCATCGCGAACTTCAATAACCGACCTGCAGAGAAAAAAAAAGCAAGATATAATTCCTTCACATTCTGAATGCTGGAATTACTACTACTGTACTACGTGACTCCTATGCCAAAAGTTCATAGGGAACTAGCTTAATTTTCAATGTTACATCCACTAGCCATGCAAACAAACTTATACTGCAGACCAAGAAAGCAATCTAGCAGAACAACCACAAACAAGGATGACATGGCAAATAAATCTCCAAAGCCGGAAAAACAACCGGGAAATACGATAAACAAAAATCAAAGAGAAGCTTGAAATTTCAAAGTGACAGGAGAGCAACTACGCAACAGACAGAAGAAGGCTTACTTTGGTCCAGTGCATCCCATAGTTGTTCCAAGACCTCCATTAAGCTTCAACACAACAAGCTTGTCCAACAAACTCTTGGTCTCAGCAACATCTACATCATTTAAAAAAAGATAAACATCATTTCAGTAAAACAGAGAGGCCATGCAAACATATGCAGAATTTCTAAACAGATCCATATCAGTGAATAACTTATATCACACCTTCAGAGACATTGGCCATTTTCTCGTAAGGAACAACGATTTCATCAGTAGGTGTTTGGATCTTGCTCCACTCAATGTGCTGTGCCTCACCGCTTCAAATTCAAATGAAATCACTCAAATCAGTAAACAACCAATACAGCTCAGATCTAAATCCAGATCCGATTGGATCATCACAAGATTCACAACCTAAATTTAATCGTTTCAAATCCTATAACTGCTTAATTCATATTGAAAGCAACTCGAGAGATCACCGACTATAAATTCAAGACAGAATCAACAATAGATCAACACAAAGCTACACATCTACAAATACATAATCGAAGGCGATAACTAGAAAGACGAACCTCAGGTAACGTGAAACGAGGTTGATGAATCCGCTCCTCTCACTCTCACTGCAACAAAAAAAAAAANTGCAAAAAAAAAAAAAAAAAAAACAGATCAATCCAAACAATCATCACGAAAATCCAGATCTACAAACCAAAATTCACAAAGATCCAACAGATTTTGGCAAAAACGAGAAACGAAACAGAATCGAATCGGAACATCGTACGTCATATCAGAGAGTCCATCAACGGCGGATTTGAGTTGAGGGAGGTTCTCGGTAGTGGCGGCCATTTTCGATTAGAGCTTTCGGATCCAAAAAAAAAGAAGAAGAAGAAGATTGTAAATGAAGAGATTGATGGAAATTAAAGCAGAGGAAAATTTATAGAAAGCGTTTTTGGGAGAAGTAGTGGTGATGAAGTGACGATGCGTAATGTTACCGCAAAATATATATATATGTGTCGTCTTCTCTTCAACCAATTAGAAATTTACACGTCGTGCTTTTTTGCATGACCGTCCGGGTTCGTCTTTGTACCGTCAATTTCTTTTCCTTTTTTTTTTTAAAGGTCTTTTTTTGGTCGCGTGTCGACAAATATAAAATGTTTTAAACTTAAATAAAATATTGTTTTATTTAGTTTGTAATGGCCAAATATAAAATTGTTTGGAAAAAAAAAAATCTTAATACTTTGATTCACAAGGGATGACCGATTGACAAAAGTGTTTTATGAATCTTCAGTTTTGTTATCCAAATACATAATTTACAAATCTACCATCTGTATTAATTAGTATATATACTTTTGTTTCTCAATTTGAATAAAAATAGATTGATACAATATTTCATTCCACAGTGTGTACAATAATTTCCATATATAATTCTATCATATGTTTAATCAATTCATCGTAATTACTATCAAATATCTATCCCTGAAGTTAAGGCAAAATCATTAAAACAAACAAAAACCATAATAAATAAACCCAAAAATATTATATTTCAGGTAAAATGGAAAAGTTATTATAACCAACCAAAAATATTTTTTAAGAAGCCACAACAAATGTTTTATTATTCTCCCGATGGGTAATATATACTACCAATCAGAAATGTCTAAACCTTTTGAAAATAAACCATATACCAACGAAAGTCTTGAAATAAAACAAGGAGACCGACATAAAGTTTAAAATATCTCTTGCAGAAAATAGATATAAAAAGGGAGAGAATAATCCAGCGAATATTCTCCTCTTGACTCACTCAAGCATTATGAGTATAGTATGGGACCAAGCTCCTGATGTTTTGAGTAGTGGTGCTGATCAACTGAGTCACTGTGTTCACTGACCTCTCACTCAGCTCTCTCGGGCAACGATTCTCGCGAACCTGGTCTGTGACAAGTATCTGAAAAGCCATAGTGAGTAACGTTCCACCACCACGGCTACTTCCACTACCGTCGGCGGCCACCCTCGGGGATCTCCCGCTGCCGTCGGTTGAGATGATGAAACCAGAAGGGAGGACTGGTACATTAGCAGGATCAACTTCGCCGGAGGAAGTTCTTTGGAGAACGTTCAGGTCGAGAGGAGCGTACACTAACATTCCTCCTAGTGCGTCCATGTAACAGTCTTGGATTATCATCATGTCGTATCTGTTCCAGTTTTGTCCCGTAATGAGCCTCTCAAAGTTCTGAATCAGCGTAGGCTAATACATACATACATACACACAAGTAAAGAATATGTTATTAACTGACCATTGAGTAAATTATTAACTGACCGATAAGGAAATATATATATACCTTGATAATGTTAACAAAGTTGTTTCCACCTGGTCCGGTGTTGATGCGACCGACCTCAGTGACTACTTGATCATTTGTAAGAACGTCCCACTGTTACATGCAAACGTTGTTTGTTGATATAAGTAAGAGCCAAGAAAAAGGAAAAATATGAGACCTATAAGCTTCAACGATCCATGTTTATTTCTGAATAGCATAGAAGTTTTAGACCTTTGGTCCTATCGTCATACATAATGTTTACGCAAGAATCTGAGCAAAATATCCTCAAAAATCTAAAGGAATTCGATGATTTCATATAAATAACCAACCAAAAGAGGAAACATATATATTTTTAGCCGTGGTCAAGATATAGTTTTATATTTCTCTAGCTCCAAAATGCCAAAGGCGTAATCAAACCAAAACGAACAAAATGTCCAAGAACTAACCCAAAACTTCATTGTACTTAAACACCAAACAAACATGCAGATTAACCAATCCTAATCTACGTTCCGAGAATCAATGATTCTAAAGGCAAAAAAAAGAGAAAGAAGGTACCTGGTTACGAGTGTGGATGTTTAGCAGAAGGGAGAAGACTTGCAAAGGAGTGAGAGGGAGTGAGAGGGAAGAAGCAGCGAACACAACAATACCAGGTGGTTGACCAAACCTAGCGTTCACCCTCATCGAGACACTGACTCCACCTCTCGACTGCTGCGGAAATATGATTCTCTTAGGCATTGTCAATTCTTCGTAGTACTCCTTCAACATCCTTTTCCCTAGTTTCATTATATTCTTTCTTCCTTGCCATGTTGTGTAAACTGCTCAAACACATTAAATCAACTTTTATCAAACGAGACACTATTGTAGAAACTATATATCTTAATACAAAACAATATCATTATTCTCATCAAAGGTATAAGACATTTTTTCCTAATAGATCCATAAAGAGACTAGTTCACGGGGTACACTAAAAATCAAATAAGTAATGGACCTTGACAAAAATAAATAAATAATAACTAATGTAATAACTTAGTTGTGATGGTCACAAAGTCCTGACCAGCTCCATATGTCTGCATACATAGTTGGTCAGTACAATTGCATGTCCTAAAAGTTAGGGGGGAAATAAATTTTATCCGACTAGGTTAACATTTTTTAGCTGATTGCAACTAGTAGTATTATATAAACAGATTAATAAAAACACATTCAACCTGTGACCTTAATCTAGTTATTTACTTTAGAACATTTACAACATTGTGTAGCTACTAGTACGTGTTATTACAAGACCAAACAAATCTATTTATAAAATGTATTAGTGATTATATATGCACACACACACATAAATGCTAGTTTTTATATTTTTAAAGATAGATGATGCTATAAAATATTGTTTCCAAACTTTCAAAACAGAAAACTCAATTATCGAAATATATTGGTATAAATGGAGAATTTATTAATATTATTTTTATGCCAGCGCATTCTATTCTTTGAGAAACAAAACCTTCTGCTTATTTTTCATTCATAGTAGACACGTAATTGTTTACAAATTTTTTTATAGAAACCCAAGAAAAAGACATGACTACCATTTTCCGAATTTTATTTTCTTCATTTGCCAGCCAAAAAAAAGTTGGTAAGCTTTTGAAAAATGAAAGTCTATTAAAAATCAGATGATATTATATATATATATATATATATATATATATATATATATATGTGTGTGTGCTAGTTTTATTTTTTTAAAATAGGTGATCGTAATATAGAAAATATTTTTTTGAAACTTTAAAGCAGAAAACTCAATTATCGAAATATATCGGTACAAATGGAAAATTTATTTTTCTTATTTTAAATTTTTTAATGCCAGCGCATTCTATTATTTGGAATACAAAACTTTCCACTTATTTATCATTCAGAGTTAGACACACAATTTTTCCAAATACTTTTATAGAAAACAGAGAGAGAAAAAGATATGACTACCATTTTTCAATTTCTATTTTCCTTTTGTCAGCCTAAAAAAAAAGTTGGTAAACTTTGAAATTATTATCAAAATGAAAAAGTTATGCCACTCAAAGTAAATGGTACAAAAATGACATTTTTCACTATCACAATTCGAAAGTAATTAAATTATCAATAATTAAGTTAGTCATAATTAAGAATATATCCTACCTTGGCACTGGTCAGAGATAGGAACGGTTGGGGCAGAGTAGAGAGCCATCCTCTCACACATTCTCCTAAGCGTGAGCATCCAACGCATAGCACCAAAGCCTGTAGTTGGATGACTTAAAAGCTCTCTATACATCTCATGTGTACTCAGTTTATCATCCACGTCCACATGCTCTATCCACATTACCTACAATATTCATTCGAGTAAACATTAATTATTATAATTATATTTTAGAATAAAACATATATTAGACATATATATTTGACGTCCAGACCTTGGTGTAACCATTGGCCAACGCTTGAATTAGACATCCTGAGGGACGCTTGTAACTCGAAGCAGGGGTTGCATCAAAATTAATGACGGCATATGATACGTCAGCAACAAGCCATAGACCAGTCTGGATCTGTTGGCAAGTCCTAACCATCATGAACTCCCTTGGTGGCACGAGCGGCGATAGAATATGCAGTTGTTCATAGATCTATCAATTATAATCACATTCAAAAGTCCACATGTGTATATAGTTAGTTGAATTGTGAAAACATATTATATATATAGTTTAATTTATTGTTAAATTGTTACCAGTTGCACGACACTGTTGTTTCCGTTGATAGGAATAGTAGATCCGAACGATTCAATCAATTCGGCCTTGTTCACGATAGTTGGAAAAAGCTCTTTCCGTTTATCCTACAAAAGCCAAAATGTAACATTAACATCGAAATATCTTATGTTTAATTGTTTTGTTAATGCGTTATAAAATGCATACGACATCTGTAAGCCTCTGGATCAAAGTTGGTGCATCTATGGGAAGTGTAGCGGTACAACCGGAAGACTCGATGCGAGCACTCGAGCTCCTGACATGTCTGCTCGCATTCAAGAACTTCACATAACTCTCTTGATTGATCACATGTGTCCCGTTGATAGCCGACCTAACCCAGAAAGTTTCATGGGTGTATATTAGTTGCTTGAGCTCTTCAACCGCATTTGCCGCCATTTCAGAACACTGCATTATCTCCGTTGGGGTTAGTGGTTGCAGTTCGATGGTTGGAGAAGGTGGTAGCCCATATGGGCTAGGTGGCTCATAGCTTGGATCCATTTCGGGCGAAATGCGAGTAGCAGCAGCGAATAAGTCCAACATGGTTGGTCGGTTGTTCAAGGCTTCACGATACTTTGTGATTTCTTCACGCTAAGATCAAATGTAATTTCACCACAATAAATAAATGGTTAGTGGCTTTGTAGATTTATTTGATATGTGTCAATAGATCTTGCAATTAACATAGATCTTGCAATTAACATATATGTGAGTCACTGACCAAATATAAAATTTCAACAATGATTTCACAATAACTAACGAAATCAAATAAAAAACAATTAGTTTAATGCTTAAAAGA
This sequence comes from Aurinia saxatilis, assembly GCA_900406295.1. Taxonomy (NCBI): domain Eukaryota; kingdom Viridiplantae; phylum Streptophyta; class Magnoliopsida; order Brassicales; family Brassicaceae; genus Aurinia; species Aurinia saxatilis. The sequence continues at coordinate 4,970 of OVAP01001178.1, read as the reverse complement.
TCTAACATAAAACACTAATGATTATGCTACTCCATCGTTTTGCTTTTGTGATGTCTTACTATTTCACAAAAAGTTTATAGAATCTCTTTTTAATTGATGAATATCACATATTAATTCTTGTTTGTAAAATTAAAATGAAAATATGATGATTGGACAAATAAATTCAGACATTTATAAACAATAAAGTATGCACATCTTAAAAAAATTAAAATCCAATGATTACCTTCACTTTGAGATCCGCATTTTCCACTCGCATGGTTTGAATATTACGTTCACGCTCTGCTTTTCCGAAAGCAGGACCGCCACAAGGTGGGCAAAGCACATTCTTCAAGGCCTCTCGCATTGCCTCGTTTTCAGATCTCAATTTTTTGTTTTCTCCATGAAGATATACGTTGGTAGATTTTTCATCCTGAGCCTAATATCATGTATATATAAAAGAATTTTTTATTTATAAAACCATCATTTGATTAAAATAAAATACAATATTAAAGATTTTTCTAAGATTAATACTTTGCTTTGAGTTCTTTTGTTTTGAAACCAAAACTTCACTTGGTCGGCCTCGAGATTTAGCTCTCTGCAAAGGAAGTTACGTTGTGATTCATTTGGATGGGGATGTTCGTTGAAGTACCTGATGCAAATTCAATAAATTAAATTAAATTACTAGAGCTAAAAAAATCCCTATATTAGCTTTTTGATTTTTATATAAAAAACATTTTAGGTTTTAAAGAATTAAGTAATCATAGAAAATACGCTTCAAGTATTTGAATTTGGTGAGGAGAGTGGCGATGATAAATCCACTTCCCGTTCCTCTTGGTGCTTGCCGAAATGTTTTGCGCACTACTGTCTGAACTCCCATCATAATTCATTTTGCTTTCTGAGTTTTTTTTGTTCTTGTGACAATTTTTTTGGTTTTTATGTTAAATTCACAAGTTATAGAGCATTTATAAAGAAAAGGGTGATTTAAGGATAACGAAGAAGAAATTCACAAAAGAGAAAGAAAGGAAAAATATGGAAATTTAATTTTGGTGAGGGTAAAATTATATATACAAAGGTAATTTTATTTAACTCAAATATGTATATGACATATATGCTAGGTTTTATTACCTAGTGTACAATGTATGTTTGACCAAAAATATGGAAACAAAATCTCTTTTTATGAAATAAAATAATTTTTCAATCCAAAGCAATTTTACAAGGTATTGGTATTTGTTTTTGTTTTTATTATTGGTTGATTCAATTTTGTGTTGATGAACTCAAACCAATCATATATCTTTATCTCTCTTTTTATATCGGCTTAAAATATATACAAAACCCTGTCATTAAAAATATAAAGTTCATTTACATATAAAAATGTATTCATGCTAAAAAAGTTTATATTAGATTTGATATACCCTTTAGTCACCTATAACTTTATATATAATACCAAAAAGTAATCTTTTAGTCTAGATAGTGTCAACTGTCAACTAAACTTTACTTTCTGTTTCTTATACATTTAAGGTTATAGCATCTAAATGTCTTTGTTACAAAATGAAATTATCTTTATTGTATATTACATAATTTTGTGATAATCACTAAGTTGGACTTTACTACAGCTAATAAAATAAAATAAATTCATTATCAGTCTTTTAAATATTAATTTGATTAATTTATTATTTAATGTTCCTTCTGTATAAGATTTCCATCCATATATGGATTTTTTAAATTAGGAGATTGGAAATTCTCATAAATGAAATTTTTAATAATTACAGCTAAATATTAAAATATTAGCTTTTTGTTGAATGCATAAAATTAGTATAGGAAAATAAAAATGGGGATTTTCAAATTAGAAAATTTCAAAAGTTATTTGTGATTTCACTAGTTAGCATCAATGTTTAGAAAAGCATAAGACAGTAATTCAAATGTAAACTATTTGATAAGAAAAAAGATTATTTAAAAATTTTCTATAGGACTTTCAAATACGATGATGATTTATGGCACAATGAAACAACTTCACTAACATATATATAAATTAATACGAAAGTCAATTATTGTGTTGTTGACAAAAAAAATAAGTAATACAAAAGTCAATTTGTACCAACTGATCACAAAAATCAAATCAAAATAATAAAAGAAAGAACAGTTTTTTTTTATACCAAGTGAAGTCTATATTATTCACCGTTTTAAGAACCTTAACCCAAACAAAAATTTTTTGGGCTTCACATTTGAATACAAACTCGTTAAACAAGTGCATTAGGACTGCTAAACATACAATATGTACTCTTAGCTAGGGCCAATATTTTTAAAAGTTTATCACTAAATACAATACATATGATTTAAGAAAAGGAGAAACTTGTTTTTTAAAAAAATCGAAAGTGAAACTTGGATGAATATTCAGTTTTGATATTTTTTTCTCATATATATTTTCCTTTTCAAGGGGTAATTGTTTTTTATAATGTTTTTTTTTTTTGATAACTTAATTGTTTTTTATAATGTTTTTAACCTATCAATCTCAAAACCCTGGAAAATCTGTTAGGAGTTTTTTTGTTGCTAAAATGATAGTGTATTCCAGTTTAATTTATTATTAAAAGTTAATGCTCTTCGTCAAGAGATGTTAAAAAGGCGGTTTATGCAGGGGCGAATTTACTGTTCACAGAGTGGGGGCAAGTGCCCCTATTTAAAAAAAAAAATTAATGTGATTTTTAAGAAAAACACTTTTGTGTCCCCACTAAAAATGATTTTTTTGCCCCCATTATTTTGATTTTTAGACAAAATTTCAAAAAAAATAGTTTTAAAAACAAAAAATACTAACAATTGTATCAAAATTATATCAAATTCACAAAATATTTTCATAAAATCATTGTATAAATAGGTTTTTATTTGATAACATATAATTGTAGAGTGTTGTTTTTCATTATATAACATATTTATTAATATTTTTAAAAACATAGTTTAGTAATATTATTTTGCCCCCACTGAAAATATTGTCTGGATCCGCCCCTGGGTTTATGACATGCCTGTAGCAGGAAGGTTGGGAGTTAATTTCTGTTTTCTTAACCATCTCAAGAAAATTGTATTATAACTCAAACTTTCTAAGTATAGAAATTCCAAATTAGATAAAAATAGATCTAATTAATGTTCATAAAGTCATGTTTTTTAATCTAATGATTTAATTGCAATATAGTTTCTCATACCAACAAGACGTATAAAGAGGTACACTGGTTGTGATTTTTGGTTGGCTGCGATTTTTCAAGTGCTTATAAAATTACCCAAAACAATAAATGTCGTTAAGGCAACATAACAAATTCGCCAAAAGTAGCATAATCAAATTATTTAATTCCGATATGCTGAATTTAAAGAGTAATTATCAGGTTTATTACTTGCAAAATGTTACAAAACAACAACAATGCATGAGTACCACACGTAACTACTAAACATTAATTAACTGGGTCCAAATTTGAAAGAACAGGAGTCTTTTAATTGGCCTTAACAACTGTAACTGGACATGACGCATTTGTCACCACATGATTGCTCACACTGCCCAGCAACATCCTACAAAACAAAAACATAAAAAAACATTATTAGTAATTAACTAATACCAAATGCTCAATTTAGTCTGGTTGCCAAAAAATAAAACAGAAAGCAAATGAGTGTTATAAAACCTAACATGAAAGAATACTACACAACCAAAAAAAAAATTAATCCAACAACTAAAATGAAATTATATATGTACGTATTATCACACAGTAATCCAAATTTACTGAAAATCACAAAAGATATAAATACCTTTTAAGAGGACCTAAACCTCGACTGCCAAGAACAATGGAATCAAGTTTTAGATTTTCGACTGCATCACAAAGTTTCTCCCTTGGATCTCCCCAATACACCTTAGCCACCACCTTCACCTGTAATTAATTTATCAAAAGTTTTGAATTATAACCATTAATTCTTCCACAAACACACACACACACACACACAAAGAGAATTCTAAAATAATAGTTGCTAGATGATATTGTACCTTTTTAGTCCTAGAGAGAGTATCAAGAACATCAAGAACCTCAGGATCATAAGCAAGTCCATACTGTTTAGAGAAATTAACCTCTCTAAACTCCTCCAAAGGAACCAACGCTACAATAATTAATTGACAAAATCCAAGTTAACAAAATATGTTTATTTACTATAGGAAAACAAGATAATCATATAGTAATATGTTACATACGTGAACCGGTATCTTCAAAGAGGATCTTGCGAGTATGATCGGCGTTTTGAGGTTGAACATGAATCAAGATGACGGTGTCGCCGTCGTCAAGAAGATTCTCCGCCGTCCAACGGAGAGCTGATTTGCTCGTCGGAGAATAGTCCATACCCACTCCCACCGTACGTGCCTTTCCCATTTTTTTGTTTGGTTTTCTCTCTTTTTTTCTCTGTCGATGATTTCTAAGTGGAATCTGATTACGTTTCTCTACTTTATATAGGTTTGATGGTTTGGAGAATAATGTAACGCACACAGAATTCTAAATATTTAATGATTGTCTTTTTCTTTTGAACTATTTGTGATGTGTAGATAGATTCTTGAAGCTACTAGGCCTCTCTCTTGCTTATATTTTCTCAAAACACATCATAAAAGTCTTTATTAGTGACTGTTTAAACTTTTAACAGTTTTTGTGACTTCTCTTTTGATACATATGATTTTTATTTTTTTTCTTTCTAGAATCTATAAATAAGAAACATGCTTGGAGCGTTAGAGCATCAATATTGCACAACCTTGGGCTATTTTCAGAACCAAAAACAATTGAAAATAAAGAAAAAATCGAATTTTGGGCCAGAACCGAGTCTGAGTTTGGGCTCGGAAACACCCCATTGGAGCCGGCACGTGTCGAGTTACTATTGGGTGGAACAATAATATATAAGACAAAAAAAATTATTTTCTCATTTCAGAAAGATTTTTTCTCTCTCTCTCTCTTTTGCGATTTGGCGACGAAACCGAAGATGAA
>OVAP01001177.1:0-21157 GCA_900406295.1 Aurinia saxatilis | reverse complement strand
GAGGGAAAAAGAACAAGAAATGGCGAAGAAACGAGAGGAAGAGAGGCAGAGGAAAGAAAGAGAGGAGGTTGAGAGGAAGAGACAAGAGGAAGCTATGAAAAGAGCAAAGGAGAGAAAGAGAGAAGAAGAAGCGGCTAAAACAGCAGAGGAAGAGCGAAGAAGACGAGAAAGAGAAGAAGAGAGACGAAGATGGCCACCACAACCACAAGGTAAAGAAATTATGCAGAGGACATTTAAAAATTGTGACATGGTAGAAACCTAAACCCTTGGTTTTATGTCTTATGTGTTTTTTTACCTTTTGGTTTTTAAATATATGTAAATTGATAATGCTATAAACAACCAAAATAAATATTTACATTATGATCTTAGCATGTTCTTTCTTGTTTCCTATGTTTGGTGTCGTTAAATCTCCTTTAGTAATTTCTTTAATTTCTTTGTGTTTAACTTTAGTAATTTCTTTGTGTTAACCAGTAAACTAGAAAAACTGAAAACTCCTTACCTGGAAGTATAACGCTCTTCCTTCTCTCATAATCTAGAGATACAAAGCCACCGTCTCAATAAAATCATTGGGATCGGCGAGTGGTTTCCAGATTTACCGCTGGTCTCTATTGATCCTTTTATTTTATTTTCTTTCGACTTTAATTTTATCGAATTTATTGAGTTGTTGATGGGTGGTGAATAAATTTTGGTCTTGATCTACAGTGGTGAAGTGGTGGTCTCTCTCCAACGATTCTTTGTAACGTCGAAGCCCTATTTGTTTTATTGCATAGACATGCAAGATTTTTAGGATCCAAATGTGGTTTTTTGGTCGTTAAGGGCTACATGGGATTTGATTAGGGTCTGGTTTTGGAGATAGAATTATACGGGATTTATAGGTTCCAGTTATCTTTCCTCCATTATTCTTAATCTGGTTGATCTTTAAGTTTTGCTTAGAATGATTAATTAGAGTTTTAGTTGTATCTCTTGATTCCCCTGCGTTTTGGTTTAAGACTTTGGCTCCAAATGGTGACCATTATGGAAACAAAAGGAATGATGAGGAATAAGAATGAGAGGAATGAAATAGAATTGTAAAAGAAAAAATGGTTCCTCTTGTTCCTCCTCGAATTTGATTGGGAATATTTTTGTTCACTAATTCTCTGCAGGAGGAGGAATGAAGAGGAACGAAGAGGAATAATAATAATAAAAAGTTCCTTACAAATGGTGTAAGTTTTAAGGAACTGAGAGGAACTCAGTATTCTTTTTCATTCTTTTTCCTTACAAATGGTGTTAGTTTCAAGGAATAGAGAGGAATTCAATATTCCTCTTCATTCTTTTCCCTTTTAATGGTCACCATTTGGAGCCTTTGTCTGATTCTTCTCATAATCCAATTTGTTCCTTTAGAGTTGTCTCTTTTTCGGTATTGAGTCTTAGGTATGTGAGGAATAATGGATTGCAGCCCAACAACAAGTAAAGCCATGGTTAATGGGGCAGCAAACTACAAGGGAAGAAAGCACAATGGATGGGCCAAGTTTAACCCATATGGAGATTACTTGATCGTGAGTTGCAAATCACTGATCAGCGTAAGATATATAAGCAGAGACGATGCATAAGCCCTAAAGAGGTTTTTCATTTTTATTGTTTGTAACGTGTGCAGTCTTTTGCTTGAGAGTTCTCTGGTGTTTTGCCTGTAAAACAAGAGAACAAGTCAGAGCGGTTGTAATTTCTTTCTCATAGGCAGTTGTGGAGACAGTTCCCACCCCAGAGAGTACCAGGACGAGAACTCTGGGTGAACAAATTCTGTGTCTTTTAGTTTCTACTTAACTAATCTAACTATAAATCATATAACAAAGCGCAACTCTTCACAAAGTGGTATCAGAGCAATCCAGGTTAGATTGCGGGTTTGAGAAAGAGATCAGAAAGGAGAAGACAAAGGGAAAAAGGTACAATACTTCTCTATTCTAGGTAGTGAATCCGCTGATTTGTTAGTGCTACTGTTTTGAACTTGCTGTTTTAGTCTTGTGAATCCTTGGTATAATTGGTGTTGTACCTGTCACAAGAAAGGAAAAACAGTTAGATTCATGCATAATGGTTGAAACAAGGATAGAAGTGGACAGATTTGATGGAGCAGGAGATTTCTCTATGTGGAAAATTAGGATGATGGCACATTTTGGTAATCTAGGGCTCAAAGGGATTTTAACAGATGAGAAACTGTTAAAGGATAAGCCAAGTGCAGAAGAAGAGTTAGAAGCTGCGAAGAGGGCTGGAATGACAGAAGCTGAAGCAAACATCGATCCAAAGAAGGTTGAAAAATCAGACAAGGCTAAAGATCTTATAGTCTTGAATGTTGGGAATCGAGTGTTGAGGAAAATCAGCCACTGTGAGACAGCAGCAGCTATGTGGTCTCTGTTGAACAAGTTGTACACAGAGACTTCTTTGCCTAACAGGATCTATCTACAGCTCAGGTTTTATACTTTCAAGATGACAGACTCTAAGACTATAGATGAGAATGTGGATGACTTTCTCAAGCTGGTTTCTGACTTAAACAATCTAGGTGTAGAAGTGTCAGAAGAAGTTCAGGCTATTCTGTTGTTGAGCTCATTGTCAAGCAGGTATGATCAGCTCAAAGAAACACTTAAGTATGGGAAAGACACTCTAAGGTTGGATGAGGTAACAGGGGCAGCTAAGTCTAAGGAGAGAGAGATGAAAGAAAGTGGACAGANGTGGACAGCTTTCAAGACAAGATGGAGAAGGCTTGTATGTTGAGAGTAGAGGCAGATCAGAGAGTGGCTACAAAGGAAATAACCGAGGAAGATCTAAGAGCAGAGGAAGACATCAGTCAAGGCGTCCATTCAACAAAGGTTGTTTTATATGTGGAAATGAAGACCACTGGAAAAAAGATTGTCTAGAAAGGAGACAAGGAAAGAAACCTACAGATTTTGCCAACACTGCAATAGAATTTAAGGAGCCTATGGTGTTGACAGCTAGTGTGCAAGACACTAAACAAGATTGGATTTTGGATTCTGGGTGTTCATTCCATATTACACAAGACAAAGAGGTCTTGTATGATTTCCAGGAGCTCAAAGGAGAGAGAGTTCTAATGGCTAATAACAATGTTGGTGAAGTCAAGGGGATAGGGAAAATCAGAATCAAGAATCCAGAAGGTTCAGAGGTTATACTCACTAAGGTTAGATACATGCCTGAGGGAAGTAGAAATATGATTTCCTATGGAATGCTAGAGAGATCAGGTTGTAAGTATCAAGGAAGAGATTTCATGATTAATTTCTACAAGAATGGTAGAAAGACAATCTCTGGAAAATAAAAGGAAGGCTTGTATTATCTTCAAGGCACAGTTTCTAAGACTGAAAAGAAAGTGTTTAGGAAGAAGGATGTGGGTATAGGAACTAAGAAAGAAGGCAACGAAGAGAAGAAGTCAAAGAAGGTGACTTTTAGTGAGAATCTGTTTCAAGAACCAACACCCTATGGTTTTGGGAAACAAGATGTATTAGCTGAAAGTGGAGACTCTTCTTCATTACAAGATGAAGAACTGAAGTCTAAGAAGAGCGCTAAAGAAGTTAGGACAGATTCTACACTACCTACAAAGGACCAAGTTCAGAGAGAAGCTGATGGTTTTGTGGGTTATACTTTAGTTGCAGGAGAAGTGACTAAGTCTAAGAAGTCTAAAATCAGTGAGAAGGCTGTTGAGGAAGATGAATTTGGTGACAAGGTACTAATGGGCTCTACAGAAAATATCATTCAAGAGGTGAATGATAAAGGGAATTTGAGCAGAGAACTTAAGGAGACAAAATTGGGTGAAANATTCAGGAGGTGAATGATAAAGGGAATTTGAGCAGAGAACTTAAGGAGACAGAATTGGGTGAAGCTGCTAGGATAGTTGATATGCTTGAAATGGATATTTTCAAGGAAGAAGATGAAAGAAAAGCTATCCTAACCAGAAACCAGTCAAACAAAGTTCCAACAAATTTTGTATCAAAGAGTGTACCTCATTAGGAGTTCCAGCCTTGCTGTGAACTTCTCATTGTTCATNGCCTTGCTGTGAACTTATCATTGTTCACTGATTGAAGACCAGCTCCAGGTAACTCCAATATCGACATTTACTCTCGCAGAAAGAAGAAGAAACAGGTCAGTTTTCAGAGATGTTCTTTCTTATGTCGATAAAGTAAAATCAGTGTGATTAATGGGTTAAAGGAGTTACCTGTAAAAATCTAGAATAGCAGTGTGAAGACATTGGTTCCAGGTGGAGCTGATGGAGAGAGATTCAAGAGAAAAGGACAGGTTAGTACGTTTTCCTTGAATCTGGAGAAGTAAGTCGAGAGTGTGAATTTGAGAGGTTGAAGAAGTAACCTCAGGTTGCTGGAACATAAGAGATACTAGCTTCATGTAGAGTTGTTGCAGAATAGCAAAAGGGATTTTCTGGTTTTGTTACGGTTACATGGTACGGCACAATTTCAAGGAACAGGTACATGCGTATCTCACGAACCAATGTGTTCTGTTCCAGGTGGAGTAGCTGTAAGGGAATTTAAATACATCAGGTCAGTCATTTACATAAAAGAAGTAAAAGAAGATTGTGTCAGGAATCGTGAAGTAAGTTATCAAGGAGCTACATGTAACAAGAGAAACTAAGGAGGCAGCAAAGTTACATGTGTATATTGCTGGAATCAACGTAAGTTTAGTTCAAATGGAGCTATACTGTGAGAGCTATGGTTCAAAGGAAGAAGATTCAATTTTCAAAGTTTTTTATTCCAGTGGAGCGGGAAGAAGTAAGACCACAAGAGGTTGTTGTAGCAGTTCTATTTGCCGTGAAAGAGGAAGACGACTTCATCATCTCGGCAAAGTCTGAAATTGATGATTCATGTTCATCATTGTCGAAATTTATGAAATTGCAGAGAGAACCGCAGAGATAAGAAGGTACCTGGGTTTGTTGTCGGGATTTCGCCGGAAGGTGCAGAGATGGAGGCTCGAATCTGGGTCAAGTGAATTTGCCGGATTCGAAGATGGTGGCTGTCGAAGTCGGAGAGACGACACGGCGTTTTAGTCGAGTCTTCTCAAATGGGAAAGGAAGAAGAAATCAGTGAAGAAAGGAGATGTTTCAGTTCACCTGAGGTCTGAATCGAGGGCCAAGAGAAGTCACCGAAAGGACTGGCCGGAAAGTGCAGGTGTTGCAAGAGAGATTCGAGGTTGAGGAAGAAGCCATAAGGCGTGAGTCGAGGAAAGAGGAGGTGAAGGTGACCATTCAGAGAGCAAGATCGATGGCGGAGTAAGTCACTGGTGGGTTTGCCGGAGATGAGACGGTGGTTCTCATGGACAGAATCAAAGTGACGATGATGCAGATGAGAGAGAGAAGAATCGCCGGTCTGAGATGCGACAGTGGTGGTCCGAGAATGAAGGGCTCGCCGGAAATTGCAGGTCGCGGTCAGAGAAAGCTCAGGTCCGGTGGTTGTTGCTGGGGAAGAAATCAGGAACCGGAGACATGTTGAAATCAAGGAACTCAGCCAGTTGAGAAGACTAGAGGTGGTGGCTTGCCGAGCCGTCGCGGGATTCGCCAGAGATGGTGGTTCGGTAGCAGAAAACTCGCGTCCAAGAGAAGTTGCTGGAGGAAGCAATGGTGGTGATCTCACCGGGAAACCAATCTGGTCAGAATTGGTTGTCGTGAAAGTCTTATTTGTCGGCAACAAAGGGAGAAAGAAAGAGATGATGAGATTGATGTAGTTTGGGTCAAGTTGGGCTTTGTCCAAGGTGGAGTTTGTGAGGAATAATGGATTGCAGCCCAACAACAAGTAAAGCCATGGTTAATGGGCCAGCAAACTACAAGGGAAGAAAGCACAATGGATGGGCCAAGTTTAACCCATATGGAGATTACTTGATCGTGAGTTGCAAATCACTGATCAGCGTAAGATATATAAGCAGAGACGATGCATAAGCCCTAAAGAGGTTTTTCATTTTTATTGCTTGTAACGTGTGCAGTCTTTTGCTTGAGAGTTCTCTGGTGGGAGACATTTTTCACCCCAGAGAGTACCAGGACGGGAACTCTGGGTGAACAAATTCTGTGTCTTTTAGTTTCTACTTAACTAGAATCTAATTATAAAGCATAGAACAAAACGCAACTCTTCACAAGGTAGTTAGGACTAATTCGAACATTGGTTAGAGAAGATTAAAGTTTGTAACCTTTGAGCCTCTCATCAATCTTCCTTTTTAATAAGAATCTGCCTTAGTAATTTATTTTTTAGTGGCTAATCATTTAGGTTAGCAATAGATAGAAATTGTTATTTAGGATAGGTTTGAAGTTTGGTGTGGTTGGTTTATGGTTCTTCTTCTTTTTTCTTTTGTTTGAGCTAAATCCGACTTAATTGGCTTTTAATTTCGGTATACCGATTCTCGTCTTCGGCTTTATTTCAGTCTTATCTATTGAAGATTTCGGATTTTGTTTGTCTCTAAATTTTTCAATAGATTGGAAATTTTTTTATTGGATTAAAATCTTAAGACTCTTCGTTTGATCTTTATTATGGAGAATTTAAATCTTTAGTCTATAGATTAAAAATTTCTAAATATAAATATTCAAGTTTTAGTTATTTTGCTTTGGTTGATCAGATTATAAAAGATCGTAACAAATCCTCTTAAATAACCTTCATATCAGATAGTTCAGTTTCAATCTAAAGTGATTTAGAGATTTTTCGGCAATGAGCAAATGCGATGGTGGAGAAAACTTTGAAGATTTTGCGAAATGGAGACATCGTGGTGGAAAGCCTAAAGCTCGTAAAAGATTCTTGTCCTTCTTTCTTATTAAACCATGTAACATATACTGTTTTTCAATGTAAATTATTTAGGTGTATATATCTTATATATTATTGGGCGAGTTTAAATTTTTGTTGTAAAGTTTTTCTCCACCTTTATAAAACGTGGTTGGCAAAAAAAAAACATAAATTATCTTAATCTTTGTGATTAAAGGAATAAATTTATTAGAATAAGATAATTATAGGTAGATATTTTGTAGAATCAATACTCCAGTCCTATAAGCCCTCCAATTTGTAGTCACATGAAATGAACCCACCTTTTTTGTTGTTACCTAAATGAACTATATTTTATCCGAATTTCTTTTGAAAACATCGGTAAAAGCTTATCCGTGGACATTTAAAGTTTTGTCCTTTAGCCGATGTGTTGGATGATGATAAATATTTCTAAAGAACACCCATCTCCCTTTATATATAGCCCATATTACTTACTTTATTTTAAATATATTAATGTCCATAGTCCATATAGAAACACGTACATAACTTTTCTATCAAGCTATAGATTACATCATTCCAGAAGACATGCTTTAGTTTTTTTTTTTTTACAAAAAAAAAAAGATTCCATCATTCCAAGGTCCGTATTATAATTCGATGATTCTTCTACGTATCACACTATCATGCATGATACGTAAAAAATACATGGGCCAGGGAGTACAAAAACAGAAATCATCCCATTAACTAATACGTAACGAATAAAGAGAAAAGCAATATTTACTCCTGAGGTAATTTTATATCAATAACTAATCTATAATATTTATAATAAAAAAAATTATATACTACCAACAGATTCTTTTAGATTTTGACGCAATCCGTCAAATTAATTAATAATGTTTTTGCTACAACAGGTTTAAAAGTTAACTAGTATTTTACCCCGTGCTTTGCACCAGAAATCATTTATTTACTTCCACTAAATTTTCGCCCACTAACCATGTTTCCACGATCCTAAATTTTCTCTCTAGATTGTAAAAGTAATTTAACTGCTGTGGGAGTTTCAACTCCTTAATATTTGTTTCCCGTGATTTAAGTATGCATATATTTGTTTTTAAATTTTTTAAAAGCTAAACTACTTGGCATTATTTTATTGGTAAGGTGACTTGTGGTTTAGTAAATAAAGGATTATTAATGCTTGTAGACGTGTATTATGTATTTATGTTTATTTAACAGATAACCTTTTTTTTTATCAACACATAGTTCTTGTTTGTGTCATTTAATGTATAAAATTTGATATTATATTAAAATAGAGTTTTGGTATAAAAAAATCATAAAATATTTACTCTTAACAAAAAATAGATATGTGGAGATACAGGAATGATAAATAGTCTTATGCATAAAACATAGAATGGGAAAGACATGTCACAATAATTAACTTATAATTAAACAATTAACACATTTTTCCAAACATAGTCAAATAAAATACATAAAAGACCACCTATAGCTAAATAAACAACCCATGCTTAGAGTATCCACAATGTTACAAAATTAAAACTACCATTTTAACTACATCCTACAACATTATTGAGAATATATATATAGAGATTGACCAAACATGTATAGTATTCACAGATAACCCCCTAAATTTAAGATGAAGTATATAAAATTAACTAGTATAATTTTACTTAAACCGGCACATCCATTCAAAACCATCAATGTAATCTGGAGAGTAGAACAAGTTCTCGTACCCCTCACCCTCGTCTCCCACTTGGTAATCTCCAAAAAACGGCGTCATGTTATCCGCTTCGACCGAGACAGTGGATGAGATGGGACTGTTGGTTGAAGCTCCTTCGATTCTTTGTGCCAATCGTTGGATCACTCTTTCAGCATCAGAGAGCTGTTCCTTTAGGTGCAGAACCTGATATTAATTTTTATAAGACATTCATGTTATTAGATAATTATTTTTGGTGTAAAAAACAAAAAGAGATAATTATTTGATTCAACGAGTTTAATTCTGTGGGTGTGATGGTTACAGGCCCAATGACTAAGACAATCAACTGACTAACCACTAGAAAACAATATTACTTTGTACGGAAAGATAATAAGATACAGTGACATGTTGTTTTTTGCTGTACGCTTTTTGTGTTTTTGGTTTTTTATATAACAAAAAAAGCATTATATTATTTTCACCAATTTATGTATTTTACTATGTAACCATAGAATAAAGGTAACAATCAGAACTTAGAACTCAATCAAACATTTTGAAATAATATTCTTTGTGGTTTCACTTGGTAATAGCCTGTCCTTAATGTGGTTTGATCCAAAAACTAGTAATACGAAAATATAACATTAAAACAATATAAAAATATTTATAATCTTTATATAAAAATGAAGATGAAATATAGTTTGTGCTATTATTAAAAGGAAAAATTGTTAGCATTTTAACTACTAGAAGAGCTTAAAATTAATGTAATACATAAATAAGATAGGAAAACCCAAATGCCTGAATTAAAAGAGAAAAACGTGACTTTAACATTTTTTTTTTTTAACTACAACTTAAGAAAATTTAAAACTTAAAAAACGTATACAATTTATCATACATCTATATATGTAGATTAAAACCAAACATTTTCTTTTAAAAACCAAACATTTACCTACTTTTAGAAGAAAAAAAACTGTAGTGAAGAAGATATAGAGATCATATACCTCAGAATCAAGACGACACTTGTCAGCGACAACGTTTTGATGTGCGTTCTTGAGTTTGTTGTACTCATCCTCAAGCTGCTTATTCTTATACCGTGCACGGCGGTTCTGAAACCAGACGGCAACCTGACGAGGGTCAAGTCCGAACTCCGAAGCAAGTCGATCTTTTCTCTGCGACTCAAGCTTATGCTCGCTTTCGAAGCTAGTCTCCAACATTCTTACTTGCTCATCACTCAGTTTCCTCTTTCTAAACCACCCATTGCTTCCATCTCCACCTTCCTCCGCTCTCTTGCTCTTCCTTCTCCTCCTCCGCGGAGCTGCTTTCGCTTCTCCTTAATTTCGGAGTAAGAGAAACCCGTCAATACTAATATATGTGAAATATGTCTAAATTTTTAACTAAGTTGCGTTCATGTACGTAAGTGTACAAGGCTAAAAAGCTTGAAATAAGACAAATTTATTATCAAGAATAAATCACAGAAGACCCACTTGAAGATATTTGTTTAACCAATTTTGGATTTTCCTAAAAATATTGAAGGAAAGAAAAGAGAAAAAAGGAGTTGAAATATAATATGAGCAAACCTTGTCGTGGTACAAATGAAGTATAGACATTAGGGTACAACTGAGAAATGAGTAGATGATTATGATCCTCTACATTCTGGGAACTCATGTTTCTTCACTCTTAGATCTTCTCTTTTTTCTCTCCAATAGGTGAAGATGTGTGGGGAGACGCGCAGACTCATCATTTATAAAGGAGTAGGTGTCAACGGATGGCTTGATTAAACCCTTTTTTAAAAAAATCTTGTAAAATTTACATATTTCTTTTATCAGGGTTGGACATATAATTCTTTAAAATTTCAAATTTATTAATTTCTAAAATAATTTCATAAAATACTATATTGTTGGGCTAGACAAAAAAATAATACTATATTGTTTGAATGGCGAAAGATGGATGCATGTACTGATACATCACCAAAAAACATAATAAATAAATACATCAGTATCATTAAATATTGTTTCATGTTGCAAAGACATTACTTTGTTAATTTGACAAATATCGAACTCATGTGAAAGCAATAAAAAGATGACAAAACAAATATGCTCCCAATATATGCTAATCAAAGTATAATTAAATTCAATTTAATTCCGTGCCAATTAGTAAGTAAATCAAGACATATAACTTAAAAATACTTATTAATAATATAAGAATTATATATAGTCAATACTCAAGTAATTTTCTGATTAAACCATTGCAATTTTTCTTGCCCGATGTCGGTAATAGATCATACATAAATTTTTGGCAACTAATATGTGATTTGACATCAACAACCGGTCCAGCAGTTCAAGCAAAGACATATGAAAAATGGTATAGATATTTAGATTCAGTTTTTTCTTTTTTTTTTGATCAACAAAATGCTTATAGTAAACTAAATTGAAGATACAAAAGAGCAAGAGATCACGAGACACTTTACCGAGGAATCCGTTTCTACAATACCGAAGCAAAATACAACAATGCAAATAACTAAAGCGATGATAACCCGAAAGACTTTATGAAGCACCTTCAAAGATTCAATCAAAACCAAGTCGATCTGCAACTCTTGATCTCGTAAGATAGTGAGATTCAGTTTTGTACTCAAAGCAGTAGCCAGTCGGGAAAAAATAAAACAAATAATATTATACGTAATGCTGTAAAGTTTGTACGTGTGATGCGAGGATTGGAGGAAGTCGTTATCACTGTCATATGGATAAGTCTCAGCAACAAACTAAAAGAGAAAACGTTGATAACTTGTTTTTCAAAAGGTTGTTTACTTTTACTTTCTTATCTACTGTAAATTAACATTTTTCTTACACACTTCCAATAGTTCTACTGTAAAGAGTTTTATTCTTGATCAGTCTCCTAATAAACAAACTCCGTTAGAATGAATTCTGTAACAAAAAAAACCAAACATATATAGATCTGTAATTAGCATTATACGTATATAGTCTTGGGGTTTGAAAGTATACCGTGGAAAAGAAGAGTTGTTCGGAGGATTGAAAACGTGTTGTTTGGTTTTCGTTGCCACTATACTTCGGCGGAGCCGTTC
Source organism: Aurinia saxatilis (assembly GCA_900406295.1). NCBI lineage: Eukaryota > Viridiplantae > Streptophyta > Magnoliopsida > Brassicales > Brassicaceae > Aurinia > Aurinia saxatilis. The sequence goes on along the minus strand of OVAP01001177.1, from coordinate 9,657 downwards.
CCAGAATTACATGGACCATAAACAATACTAAAAACAAGATTTTCTTTTGAACGTTATTGTTTTGCATAAATAAAAGATCTAAACTAAACACTCAAAATATTAACTATAAAACAAACTTTTTAATATTATTTCCTTAATATTAAAACCCTAAATTTTAAATTCTATATATTCATATCAGTTTCTTTGCGACTGATAAAAAAATCAAGTCGATCAATCTATCTTTTGTTACATACTCAAGCGAATATATAACTTTATCAACTTCAACTTTTAAAAACATTTTTTAATCTATGCAATTAAACTGAAATCATCAACAACATTCGGTAAACGATTTATACTTTTGAGTATGCCATAAAAGGAACATTTTAATTTGAATCACGACGTTTTTCCTAAAATAACTTTTTCAGCTTTCAATGATATTTACCATAATTATACTTTTCTATTACAATTCCTTACATGTAACTTTGTATGATTATATAGATATTTGAGTATAATACATATAAGATTAGAGGCCTAGATAATTAAGTAAAAAAATTGGCCATAACCAATGTTTACTTTTACTGATCATGGGCCGGGCCCTGTACCCCGGTTATCATAAACCAGAATTGTTTTAGATATTCAAATTCTGTTAGGGTCAAATTGTAAAAACTGAAAATTTTTGTCCTTATGTTGCAAAATCAGAAAAATTATCCTATAAAAATTGAAAAAAAAGAAAGATAACCCTAGTTTTTGTTTGCCGTCACTTCTTCTCTTTTATCATGTCTCCGCTCAACCAATTTCTGTCCGAACCAATTTCAGGTGAGGACCCGATCTTTTCTTGTCATTTCTGTCCGAACCAATTTCAGGTGAGGACCCAATCTATCTCGTTCCTGGCTCACTTTGTTGCTTGTTTTGCAAGTTAAGACCCTAAAAAGGCTTTTGTGTGTTTATGTTGTTGATTGTTTTGTGTGATGCTTGTTTAGGTGATGTTAGCAAACTGTGTTTCGGTCTGTTAAACTATTAGAATCTGATAGGGTATGTTGACTGAACTGAACTGATGTCTCACTAATACTCCTAAATTGTTCTGAAATGCTGTTTAACTGAAATTGTGTTGTTGACTTGGATCTGGTATCCAAGAACTGTGACTGTAATATGGTATCCCGAGTCGGTTGAATTGATCTGAATCCGGTATTTAGAGTCTGTAGAATGATTAGGAGTTGGTATACCGAGTCTGTTAAACTGATCAGGATTGGGTATTCTGAGGCTTATATGAATTTGATTTGGATTGATGATTCGGAGTCTGATAAGTTCTCTACAACTAATATTTTGACATCTGACTGTTTATTGTTTGTGAGTCTTGTCTGTGTTTAACTGGTAAACTCGTAACTGTTGTGATAATGGATTTGGTGAGCTCTGCTCGCCCTCACTGAGTAAACTTGTGTTAATTACCCCTCCTCTTCCCTTCTTTTTTCATGTATAAAAGACTTGAGTTCAGTGTGTTAAAGTTGGTGTTCGATTAGCAAAGTGGGCCCCAAGGCTTCAATGACAATTGTTGTGAATTTGAACTGGACTTTGTGTTTGAGAATTGTTCTTAACACCTGACCACTTGCGTGTTAAGAGAGGCCAGATGTTACAAGTAGTATTATATATGTTTGATTTCATTGATGAATAACTATCTTTATATAATTTAGTGGGTTATTTAGAATTTCAATTGCTTGTAGAGTTGGACTCTATAAACATTTTGGAGCCCTGAACCAGGGGAAAAACATGCCTCTCATATAATAATCTTTGGTAGTAAAGTGATAGTTGGACGGATATTTTTTTTCTTCGAAGTTGTTACCCGACCCGATTGTTATAGATTGATAGGATCTAAATATCATACTTGACCTGCAAAAAATAAAATAAAAAACGAGTATTCTAATAAATGGATATCCCGATTAAAAAATCATTAATTTGACGAGTATTCGACTCTTTACCCTTATCTGAAATGATTGGAACATAATTTCTTAACAAACACGCAAAATTATAAAATTCATATACCAAAAGATGAAGAAGTTATTGCAAAAAAGGGATTTGAAGTCCTCTAAACTTCTCTTCAAAGGGGGTAAAGAAGTTATACTCAAGTCGGTAACTACGGCAATTCCTACTTATACAATGTCTTGTTTTAAGCTGTCCAAAGCCATCACTTCCAATCTTAACAGTGTCATTGCTAAATTTTGGTGGAGGTCGAATGGGCAATATATAGTTCATTGGCTTTCGTGGGAAAAAAATGTGCAAGGACAAACCGATGGTGGTTTAGGTTTTCATACATTGAGGATTTTAAGTACGGCTCTTTAGCAAAAAAATTGTGGAGATTGATCTATTCGCACAAGTTTTTAAAGGGCGTTATTTTTGAAAGTCTCACGATCTCGATTCGATTAAGGTTTCAAACCCATCTTGTGGATGGCGCAGTATAATTTCAACTTGATCTTTGTATAAAGTTAGGTCGACCATTCGAGTTGGATTCGGAAACTCGGTTTCTGTTTGGAATTATCCCTAGATCCCTGAACCTACACCCAGACTAGTGGTTTGTAAAGGGATAAATTACTATCATAACCTTATGGTCAACCATTTAATTGATCCTCTCACTCACACTTGGAAACTTGATATCTTAAATGCGATAGTGGTTCCGTAAGAAATTCCACTCATGCGTAGTATCATGACTAGTCTCTCCTTTAAGTCTGATACGCTTGAATAGAATTACACGAAGTCCGTTAAATCAGGTTATCAGCTTTTTTCGAAAGGAGCGCTTTCTCGGCATGTCGATCACACTTATGGGAAACATGCAAAGGATTTGTAAGGTTTTACCTGAAATTAAAATGTATGACCAAACTAAAACATTTTTTTTTTTTGCAGGATAACATGTTATTTATCGGTAATCTCACGACTTTCCATATGAGGGATCCCTTGTGATGGCACTTGTCCTCGTTATGGAGCGGAATCATAAACAATGAGTCACACGCTTATTGAGTGCCCGTCATCCGTTTAAATTTAAACTCTCTCAAAGACGCCATCTCTCTAAGGATCTTTCAAGGATCTTTAGTTTTCTCCAACTTTGTCTACTTATTATGGCGCCTTCCGCCATATATTGTTGACAAATCGTTTCTTTGGACGATGTGGTATATTTCAAAACACGGAATGATAAGATATTCAATGATTTTGATATGGTTCGTTAAGATGTACTTTAGTTGGCCAAATCAGATAATCTCTCTTAGGAATGTACTGAAGTTGTGGACCAAGTAGATATGCCATTGCTCTTGCAATTATTGAGAGAGCATTTTTTTATGGAGATGTGTATCTGCTTGAGCTAGGTTTCGAGGTAGCACAAGACGAGTGCAACTGACTTGGAAAAGGCTGTTGGACTGGACCAGTGAAGAATGGAGATGGGCTGAAGCCTTATGGAAGATTATATACCTGTCTATAAGCTGAGAATACACTCAGAGATTTGGTAGTTGAAGATAAGGATTGATTTTTCGGTTAGAGAAAATCAAGGAGGAAGATATGGTGCAGATAAACTTGAGGATTTTTTATCCTTAATATTTATTATATAAACAGGAGAAGGTCGTGGTTCATCTCTACGCTTCTGCAAGGAAAAAATCAGAGAGTTTATTTTGTGAGAAGAGCGTCATTTTGTGTGAGTGAGAGTTTCTTTTGATTGGTCTCTCATTTGTTTTATTGGGTGTGAGTGTTGGTGTGTGGGTGTGGAGATTGCAGGTGTCGGAGAGGACATTTGGGCTGGTGCGCTAGTGATATTCAAACATGCGTGTTTGATATCATCTCCATGATCCAAGTCTAAGCTCAGGTGGAGTTTAGCTCAGGATTGGGTTATCCTGAATAATCCATGTTGATGAACATAGCGGTAGATTAAGAGGGTGTGCTTAATTTACGCGTTTGCGAATAAGTTGTATTTGCTTTCTTGTTCTAGTGGATTTGAAATCTGGACTTGGTCCCGGGGAGTAGGAAACGAACCCTAGTGAACAAATTCTTGTGTCATTTAATTTCGTGCATTATATATGGCCTCAATTGCGTTTTCAATTGGTATCAGAGCGGGTTCCCGCTAGACTTATGGTCTTGTTTCGGGTTTGATCAAGAATGAGGTAGCACAGAAGGTAGCACGGAAGGTGACACAAAAGGTAGCACGGAAGGTAGCACGCGAGGTAGCACGAGGAGAAGAGACAACGTGAATTTGAGTCTAATGGATTTCCATCCAGAAGGTACGTCTATGAGTAGACCCCACGACTTGAATCTTCAAATTATGGATGGAAGGTATGTATGGAAGCTTTTATCAGCGGCCTTGATGAAGAGATTTAAAAGAATCACAAGAAGTTGTATGAGCATTGTCTCTCAAAATGGTTGAAGAGAATTCGATGTTAGCTCAGGAGAAGCTCAAGATAGAGGCTAAAGTCGTTGAGGTACAAAAGTATGAAGTTGGTGGAAAAACAGTAACTACGACTGTAACTTGTGCTAGTACACATACTGCGACAAGAAGGTCGAACTTGCAGAACGTATCTTGAAGGATGTTTGCGCCGGTGTGTCATCACTGTGGAGTGGCTGGTCCTATTAGACATATGTGTCTCAGGCTTCTGGAGGAGAGAAATCGAATGAAGCAGGCTTATGGTGTGGGATTTTGTGGTCCTCGATGTTATCATTACAGAGTTCAAGGGCATATTCAGCGGAATTGCTTCAAGTTCAATGGTGAGGGTATGAAGTGCAAGAAGATTTTGGTCAAGAAAAATGGTGTCTATCTAGATGGCGTGACGGACTACCAACCTCGTAGGTTAGAGCGGGGATATTTCTCTAATTAGTTTTTGACCATGGTGTGACTCATTCTGGGGGAGAATGGTGATGTTATTAATGACGGTGCATTGAAGTTATGGCTGATGATGTCACACACATAGTCAAAAAGGGGGAGAATGAGAGAGCATTTTTTTATGGAGATGTGTATCTGCTTGAGCTAGGTTTCGAGGTAGCACAAGACGAGTGCAACTGACTTGGAAAAGGCTGTTGGGCTGGACCAGTGAAGAATGGAGATGGGCTGAAGCCTTATGGAAGATTATATACATGTCTATAAGCTGAGGATACACTCAGAGATTTGGTAGTTGAAGATAAGGATTGATTTTTTGGTTAGAGAAAATCAAGGAGGAAGATATGGTGCAGATAAACTTGAGGATTTTTTTTATCCTTAATATTTATTATATAAACAGGAGAAGTCGTGGTTCATCTCTACGCTTCTGCAAGGAAAAAATCAGAGAGTTTATTTTGTGAGAAGAGCGTCATTTTGTGTGAGTGAGAGTTTCTTTTGATTGGTCTCTCATTTGTTTTATTGGGTGTGAGTGTTGGTGTGTGGGTGTGGAGATTGCAGGTGTCGGAGAGGACATTTGGGCTAGTGCGCTAGTGATATTCAAACATGCGTGTTTGATATCATCTCCATGATCCAAGTCTAAGTTCAGGTGGAGTTTAGCTCAGGATTGGGTTATCCTGAAGAATCCATGTTGATGAACATAGCGGTAGATTAGGAGGGTGTGCTTAATTTACGTGTTTGTGAATAAGTTGTATTTGCTTTCTTGTTCTAGTGGATTTGAAATCTGGACTTGGTTCCGGGGAGTAGGAAACGAACCCTAGTGAACAAATTCTTGTGTCATTTAATTTCGTGCATTATATATGGCCTCAATTGCGTTTTCAATTATGCCAACTGGATCTTCTAGCTACTGCTTTTTGTACAGCTCCTGGACCGCTGATGATATTTTCTATTGTCTTGAATGGTTCCTTTGTAGGTAATTCAAGATTTTCTGGATGTTAGTTATGTTAATGGTATATTTTGGATTGGTTTTTTAATCCAAATAAATATTATTATATATAGAAATATTGTTGACAAAGAAAAAAGATTGAAATAGGTGTAAAACTGTATTAAATTTAAATATTATGTATATGTTCTAGCTTATAAAGTATATTGTTATATTTTTAATAATAGTCTGTATGATAGTTAATTGATACACTTATCTTTGAATAAATTTATAATTGATAGTTTACTTTAGACAAATAAATAATTATTTTTTGTCCCCACCATCATCTCTGCGCCAGTGAAAGGGAAATCGAGATAAGGGAAGCACATGAGGTTTCTCCATGTGTTCACAATTCACTAGTTAATAGATAGGCCACCTCTAATGTTGTTACACGTATTCTGATCTCACTTCCGGCACTTTCTTTTGACCAATCACATGGTTCGCGTATAACCGCCATGTTTTTTTTTTCTTAGTTTGGTTCTATTTTTCTTTGGTAAATGAATTTGGAAATTTTAGATTAATGATTTTAAAATCCATATAAAAGTCTAGTGTTATTCATTATATGATTTGTAAATACTAAATTCAGAATTAGAAAAGTTTTTTCAGAGTTCAACAATAAAATAAAATCATTTCCTCTTGATCGATAAATTATTTTGTATCTATTACTAATATATTAAAAAAATATCAAGAATCAAGAAGCTATGACTTGTATTCTCCGAAAACAAAGGGAACATTCTAATTAGCTGGTTTAGAATATGAATTCCAAGTGATTTTAGAAAAGACATGAAGATTACATGATTCATGTATTCAAATACAAAATGACGTGTTCGTACGTATACATGCAACAAGAATGGCTAATTTTAGCCACACATTACACCAAAAAAAGCAAATAATTTTAAATGTTATTTAGAGATATATAAAACATTATTATCCCAATTAGGCAAATCCTTATCAACAAATAACCGTTACTGTTTTAAAATTAGGATAAATAACTAATATCACACACACCTTGCGTCCGTGATGAGAATTGTAACCAAATTAATTGAATTTGGCTGGATTATTAATCGGGATATTATAAAAGAAATGGTTGTTTACGTATGCTACTGAGACTCCCCAAATGAGAAACGAGACCAACGAAGAAAGCAGATGTGTGTGTTTCAAGTTTTAACGTTTTGTCCTAATCGGGATTATTCTGATAAGGACACGTGTTATGTCAGTGAGAAAAAAGCTGAAAAACAAAATGTGTATCTTATCATACCATACCATACCATACCATACCTTTGTTAACCAAAAAAATAAAAATTAATAAACCATATGATACCTTACAAAACGTAAAAAGAGCTGGTCCAAGACAAATATTTGTTCGTCCTATTTAGTTCCTTATACTCTCATATTGGAGATAGAAACACTTTGTGTAGTGTAACATTAAAAAAATATACCACGACAGTCGAATAGAATGCACGATGACGTAATACTAGCCCCAAGTTAGGTAAATTAAGTGGTGGACTAACAATTTTCATACTTGATCAGTAGAAATCATTATGTTTTAGGTTCATTACAAAAATCAATGAGTGAGTTATTTGACGGCTACACGTATCCAATGAAATAGTCGGGTGTTAAAAAAAATCCGAAACTACCTAGTTATAAAAAAAAACTTCTAACAATGAATTATTAGACTATTAAATTTCAGTATATAAGGAAAATAGGTGGTGTGAGTTCTTATATATCTTCTTCGTTTAAAAGTTACACCTAAATAATAGATACTTTTTTGTTTGCTAAATATAATATTTCTTGCACTGGTTTAGAAATTCAAACTATCTTTGTAATGAACAAATTGATTTCGGATAATATTTTGATCGCCCAATAAATATATCGAATCACTATTGTGGAAGTTTGGTCTCTCTAAAATATCGATTACATGAATAATATAGTGCATTAAATTGTTTCAATAGTCTTAATCAAGAACAAACTCAAGGATTAATATGACAAGATGATATGCTATCTTCATACTTTTTCATTCTCTGTATGGACGCTTTAATAGGAAATATTAAAAACGCAGAAAAATACTTACCAAGGTTGCTACAAAAATCTCATCGATAAGGCATATTCTCTTTGCGTACAATAGACTCTTCTTCTGTTAGGCAGGAAGAGATCAACGTCTTGTAATTTTGGATATTATGAAGCGATATGAAAGAGCATCTGGTTACCAAATTAACATAGCTAAATAATTGATCCAGTTTTTTCATATAGTGGAAATGCGGCCCGAAAGGACCTACATCAAACATCTCGATAAAGAATATTGTGGTATATCTCGAACTCCCTGAAAGTCTTGGACGATCAAAATGCAAAAAATATTTCCATACCTACGATATCGTATTCATTCTCACTTTAAAATGGACGGTCTTTAACTTTGTTGACCAAAGGTGGCAAGAAAATTTTAATTAAATTTGTAGCAATGAAAACACCTAGCTAATATTCTCTGGTAAGAAAGCACATGTAATATCTTAATGAATGTAGAAAGTCAAATTTTTATGAAGTTAGGGTGCTTGCATGTTGAGGTTTTGTTGGACCAGTTGGGAGTGTTGTGGCGCGAGTATGTGACGAGAGCTTTTGGATAAGATTGTCCAAATGACAATCACGAACTTATAGCCTCTAAGCTGTGGTCACAAATAAGCGAGTTTGTAAAATTTTTAACTTATTTTCCTTTCTTGGCCTCTTGTTTACTCGAGGACGAACAAAGATAAGTCTGGGGATTTGATAGGATGATATTTTACCGCTTTTTAGTATAGATTTTCGGTGCTTTTTTTAAAGAAACCATTTGATTTAAGGCTCAAACTATTGAATTTAACATTTTTTGTTTCAAAAGTGTTTTTTGTGAAAGTAAGGCTTTTTAGGTCGAAATTGAGCATTGTTTACCAAGTTCAGCAATTCAGTATCAGAAGTCCAGACCCGAATGAAAAAAATGGTTAATTTGGATTGAAAGGAGGAGTAAAGACAATCAAACCACGTGAGTAAGCTATTACATGGATTTGGAATCGAGTCATTTAGCTTCAAGAGCAAGGAGTTAAGTCCAAATCATTGAAGAGATGTCAAAATAAGCCCTTTGGTGATGAAGGCCCAATCGATCGTCCACCTAAGAGAATCGATCGATCAAGACCAGATATTCACTAGAAGCTTCTAGAACATTATCAGATAAAGACTGTTGCCACTGACGAGTTATCAGGATCCGTTGCAGATATTCGAAAAAGATTCAGGAGATTGTTAAGATGCGTTTTGAGATATAATCGATCGAATAAACAATATGTTATTCGATTATTCAACAGAAGATAAGTCCAAACTTTTGGATCCTTATCAATATCTACTTCTTGATTCCACACTCAACTTCTTGAACGATCTCTTCCTTGACTACCTATCAATGTAGTATAGCTAAGGGTCGAATCCACAAATCCCAATTTTTACATTATAGTCTAATAAACTATTTAACTTAGCTAAGATTACCAAAAGTGGGAGTTTGTTTTGCTAATTTTCCTATGGGTTAAATTTAATAATAAAAAAGGCGTTAGACCTAGGAAAATCACAAGCATTGAAAACAAAAACTAGATGATTAATAAGGTTTTAAATAAGCACAATTCTCAACTCAAACATAATTATAGAGTTTATCCAGTTTCGTGGCATCAATCACTTTTCCTAACAACCTAGATATCTAAATTGTCGTTTGAACCTAGAGATTGTAGGAAAGCAATAATGAATGAGTTTGATATATTCACAAATTGCCTTAGCATCAATTTTCGTTGGCTAAGGACAATTGGCTCTCCTAGTGTGTTATCTAGCAATCTATTACACTTTCGTTTAATAGATT